>SNQJ01S0054086.1:17174-31561 GCA_010110895.2 Picea sitchensis
GTTGGGAAGGGTAAGCATTGTGGGTACCTGAAATGCTTATACTCTCGGTGGAGGGTAGAAGAAGGGGATTTGAGTGATGGCTTGGGGAATTGTCTCCCAAACCGGGATTTTCTCCTAGGGGATGGTGAAATCGAGGATAAGTGGTGTAGTAGGGTTCTCAGGTAATCACCGAGGTAAACTTTCTTCAATATGTGGGACGTCGAGGGGTGGAGAAGCCTGAGTGGGAGGAATGGTATCTCCGGTTTTAGTTCCATCGAAAGATACGAAACACACTTGTGTTGAGGGGTGTATGAGAGGTGGTGCTCCATGGTATGCCCCCAACAAGGATGGGTCCTTGAAAATTCGGTGGCCCATATCCATGAGTGGATAAGCATCGAAACTAGTGCGGACAAGAGGTAGGATGTTATCGATGTTGGCAGAGTGGTTAGGCTCATTATGTGAAACTTGGTTGATGGTGATGATATTCCAGTTGTGTGGGAACATCATCATTCGAAACACAGAAGAGGCTACTGCCTTCATAGTGTACATGTAGCTACATCCAAACAAGATGTTGTAATCGAGCGGGGCGTCGATAACCTCAATGTCGATGAGGATGGTTTTACCCCTGAGTTCAACGGGGACATTTTGAGAGAGCCCTTCAGGGGAGGATGGTTGACCATCATAATCTCTTAAAGTGATGGCGGATGGTACTAGCTCAGGGGAGCCAAGTTTTTTCCATACAACTTTGGAAATGATGCATGTGGATGCACCTTCATCAATGATACACCGATGAATTGTGATGTTCCAAATCTTGACTAGTATCTGGAAAGCTACCAAAGTGGGGAGATGAGGTTCCACACTATCTAGATCAAATGTGAAGAGTCTAGTATCAACTGGGTTGACTTCCCCCAAGGAGGAAAGTAAGGATTTTCATTGAGTGGGACAGGTTTGGAGAACCTTGAATGCAGACATGGTTGCAGGGGACTACGCCAAGTCATCGACCAGACTGTAATTTTGTGTTGCCCTAACCTGAGGGTTGTTGACATTTTGTCGTAACGGAATGCGAGGGATGTGAATGGGGGGTTCAATGTTAGGGCATGGAATCATCAAGGGTTGTACAGCTGTAGCTGGAGCTGTTTTCGAAGTGGTGGGAGTATATTCAGGGGGTGCACTGTATTAACGATCACGCGTTTGCAGAAGAATTTCTTCTTCGCTAGTGAGGAGGATATTGCGATCCACCGGATTTCCARTGTTTTGATATTGTCCCATTTGTGGTGAGGAAGGATGTACCTCCTGAGGGTATTCATCACACCTTGGTGTGGAATAGGGTTTTGCAACATGGYCGGGGGTGGTTGTTGCAAATACTATTTTGGGGCCTGCTGAGGGGCAGGTTGTGTTGGAGGACGTGGTGCCTTCATGGATTCTTTCATCTGTTTGAAGTCAGAAATTTGGGGGCAATGGTGAGTGTAATGTCCATGCTCACTGCAAAGAGCGCAAGGTTTGTTGTTCCTCCCTTGGAATTTTTTGTTATTGTCCCCATGGGGGTTTTGGTTTCCCCCGACATGTTGGTTTTGTTGGGGATTATTTCCCCTTGGTCCTGGGTTATTATTGTTTCATTTTTTTCCTTTCTTCTTGGCATTATTTGGCTGATGGGACAGATTTTTCGTATTCAATTGTTCAAAAGTATGAAATTGTTGAATGGGAGAGGGCTAAACAAAGTTGACACCACCGTGTGGTTGTCCTTGTGGAGGAGAAACTGGTTGTGTAGGACCAGGGAATGGGAAATATAGATTATTTTGTGGTAATGACCCATAGTGCGCATAGGACAGCGAATCACTTTCACTAGTGCCCAGATTATATGCTGAGGTAGAGGGGGAACCTGAACTTGGTTGAGAAGTCGGGTGCATGATGGGTGTCGGCAAGGGTCCACTCATGGGTGGAGGGATAACAACAGGATATGGTTATTGGTAACGAGGGGGAGGGTAATAAGATTTCCCTCCATATATCGACGAATATTGGGGTGTACCGTACATAGGTGGTGGTTGGATGTACAGGTTGTGGTGTGTCGTGGTACCAATCAACCCATCTATCGCGTGAGACATCCCAGGTTTGTCTTGGCCAAATGGTATGGGTCTCGATGCATCAGGTATCACTATGTATAAGTAACCCGACTAAGCATAAATGAGGTCGAACTATTGAGCCTTGTTGATGGCTTCCTCTTCGGATTGGGGGAAGGTGGATGCCACATCTTTGGTGAGTATAGAGACGAGTGATTTGAGAAACCAATCAAGACATTGTTCTTTGGTGGTTTCTGCTTTACATAAACTACATCGTCGACACCATTCATGAATGTGGTCAACAATATGCGTAGCTGAGGTTTGTTTGCACTCAGAGAGCAATTCTAGACCAATGTCATGACGAACTGGTAGTTGAAAAAAGGCCAAAAATCCTTTGGCCAAGGATTTGAAAATCACGTGGGACCCTAATTTTTCGTCCACATACCATTTGACTAATGGACCAATAAGTGTGTTTTGAAATAACCTTAAGTGGATGGAGTCATCCATGATGTTGTTTGAAGAGCACCATAAGTGGAAGGTCATGAAATGGTTGGTGGGATCTTTCGCCGATTTTCCTTCAAATTTTGGAATACCTGAAGGTAGTTTGGTAGGCATATTGGGCCATGTGGGGTCATGTAATATATGATCATTTGTGAGTTTACTCAAATCGAGCATGTTGAGAGATGCCAAATATGGCATGGGGGGTGGTGGTGGAGGGTTAGTTCCAACCATGGTGTGAGCAGGTACTGAACTTGACCCTTGAGGGGGGTTTGGTGGGGATTTACTTCTCCCTTGAGAAGACGTTTTCCCTTTGTCTCCTTGTGAAGGAGAACTAATGGATGGATGGCCCTGGGAATTGGATCCAAGTAGAGTGGAACCAAGCAAAGTTGATTCCAAAATAGTGGCACTCACAGGGGTATGAGATGGTTGAACTGGTGAGTTGGCAAGACTAGGAACTCCTCCTAGAATAGGAGGGAGATTATGCAAGCGTCTGGAATGATGGGGATTATGTGGGTCCTGTATGATGTTCGACTAGCAAAGTGAATGTGTGCAAATGGTGATGAGAGCAATAAATGAACAAGAGACTCGTATAATTTGGACCTTCACAATATAACTCACAATTGCATGTAATCAAATGAGCATCATACATAAATCAACTGTAAATAAGCATACATGATACATGTGGGTAGGAGGATTTTGTCCGCGTGGGAGAACAAAGAAAACAAATGCTCATGTCCTAAAAAGACGTATCCTCCTTCCTCTCAAAATAACACTGGACCTTCCAAGAGCAGTCAACAGTGGGGTCTGAAGCCATCAGAAGAGGAACTAGTGAAGGATGAAGTAATCAGTTATAATGAAGGGTAGAGGGTGCATATCCCGAAAGAGATGGCGATATTTCCCAATAGCCACACAAAATCTGATCAAGGTGAAATTGCAACCCACAATTGCCACCTGGGTAGATGTCCTAATTTGGCCACTAGGTACCTTGGTCAAAGTGCGACATTTAGATTTTCGGCCTCATAAATGGGTCACGGGATGGATCCCTTCCAAGATTTGAGTGACTCAAGGGGGGACGCACAGAACAACCGGACCTTGGCCTTCAACCCTTCACGGGTATCTCCTTGCCTTATGGTGTTAGGAACACTTGACTTGGAGGATTTTAAAGTTCCCTATTTGTCAAGTTATAATGTTTGAAAATGTGAGAACGAGATAATGGGGGGTTATTTGGATGCTACCCCCGAGATCCTTCCTAGACTAAAAATTTCTTTTGGCACCTCCTGTGGAGGAAAACTTAGTGATTTTTTAGAAAAAAAATTAGATGTGGTGGGCTGAGAGATTTGAGGTGTGAGCCAATATCGTTTGAATTAAGTGGGTGTGGATAATTTCTTCAAGAAATAGTGGGACGTTTCGGAATTCCTTTGGAGAAAACTTACTTCAACCTCCACGATTCAAGATGGAAATTATGCGAGTGAGGAGTGACTTTGTGTGTGATCAAGTGATAAAATGTGCCAAATTTTAATAAGTTAGGTGTGAATTTGCAACATGTGGACATCCTGTGGTCCTTACAAATCTTGGTTACCTATCTTACTAGATGTCATTGGTACAATCTTGCAGAATTTTTAAAATCCCTAAAGAACTAGCATGTGGACATATGGGTCCTTACCGATACTTTAAACTCCCTAATGTGGTTTATGCTAAGAAAGCTTTGAAAAAACTTTCCTAGATTTGCAAGCATGTGGGCATGTATGGGCCCGTTACTTTGATCTTTAGACTCTCCTAATGATGTAAACTAAGAAAGCAATTTCAAGAAACTATCCTAAGTTTGCAACATGTGGGCATGTATGGGCCCTTACAAATTTAAGATGATTTCAAAAAAGAAACTAAGAGGAGCCCTAGGGGGGCTTTATCCCCTCCTAAATATTTTGTTAAGGGAGATGAAATGTCCCCTTAACCACCTTTTTTATTCTCAAGATTGCTCTATGGTGTGAGAGAAGAGCATACTCAGTGATTAAAGTTGATTTTTGGTCCCAATGCAAGTGTTTTTATATGTGATTGCAAATAATCTCCACTTAATTTTTACAAACCAAACAAGCCATCCAAGTGGCAACCAAATAAAAAGAGGAGAAATATGGTTCTTTTTACCCTATAAGTGCCTATGTTTGACTAACCTTTCATATGGGAAAGGAATCTCAGTGGAGTGCATTTACAAATTGCATGAAAGCAAGATTTTGAAGGTTAGGGGCCTTCAAATGATCACAAAAACTCTTACAATTTTGAAACTCTGGACAGGTGGGCGGGTTACAGTTCGGATAGAGGCGCAGTGGGTGCACAGTGCGCAGAATGCATAGAGAACAGAAGACCTTTTGGCATAGAATGCACAAAGAACATAGGTACTTTGGGCACATAGTGCGCATCTGTGGGCTGAAATACCCGCGCAGGTTCTGATACACGTCAGGGGGGATTTTCAATGAAATTCTTCTCCTCCAGCTCCAAACTTAGCTCTTGACAGGTAAGGCTAGGCCATTTTTGGTACCTGCAAGCCAAATGGGTCAAAAAGAAGTGCTCTCAAAGCCCAAATAGGGAGGAAATTGATGCCTTATCCCTAGTATGGTCACCAATTTGTTGTGTTTGTTTCGTCACTTGGGTGAGCAAAATAAGGGCACTTGCATGTCTAGTTGGGCCTACTAGATAAGACAGAGGTTAGCGCATGAGTTAAACAATCCAAGCACATGAAATGAACAAGAAGATAAACTAAAAACAACTAAGGAAATAAAACTAGAATGCATAAGAAACTTTGAACCAAAAACAATCAACCAAATGACCAAGATTATGCCACCAATGGATAACTATATTAGTTGGCAAAACATCGTAGAGAAAGGAGGACTTATGGGTCCCCTCTTTCTCCTTGGGAGGGCTCCTGAGTTCCCTAATGGAGATCTCTTCTTACAATGGTAAACAAGAAAGCAAATGGTGAAGAAATCAAAGCCTATTCCCTTAAGAGGTGAGTGGAATGGCCTATTGGAATGTTGCTAGAATGCTCCAAGGAGAAAAGAGGATTCTCAAGGGAGGATTGAGGTAGCATAACAATACTATGGAAATCTTAAATTCTTAGTGTACCCATGGCCTCCATTTATAGCATGTTTTCAAGGCAATATTCAACTGGTTCTTGGTGTGAACAAGGGGCCCTTTAGGGCACCCTTTAGTCCTTGACCAGCCCCTCATTCGGATTTAGCTCAGATATAAGGGTCAAATCAAGTTGGGAGTTGGTCCATAAGAAGTTGAGGGGTCGACAAGAACCATAAATGTATCGTTTACAGGAGTGCACGAATTTTCTCGTACACAGTCACGCATATGGCGCATTGTGTGCTCTACAGGCTTCTTTGGCTCGCACACTTTGCGCGCGCTTCCTTTATTGAGTTAGCGCATGTCCATTTTTTCCTAGTTGTATAGTTTTTACCTATTGGAAATGCATTTTTGGTGTTGTAAGTGACCTAATGGTTGTTTGGCATTGTTGTATTTCTATAACCATTTGCATGCCATGTTGCAGACGGAATTTCAATGATAACAGGAGTACATGTCAATGACTGGCATCTTACTTTATGTGACAACTTCCAGACTAGATGTGATGCAGCAGTTGGACAGGTGGCACGATTTCAAGCAACACCAAAGGAATCACATGTTTTGGCAGTGAAGAGGATATTCATATATCTTAAGAGTACAAAAGAGTTTGGATTATGGTATCCAAAATGGAAGGATCTATCACTTGTTGCATACACAGATGCAGATTGGGCAGGTTGCATTGATGATTGAAGAAGTACAAGTGGAGCAACCTTCTACTTGGGTGAGTGTTTAGTATCTTGGCTAAGAAAGAAACAATCATAAGTATCATTGTCTACAGTCAAAGAAGAGTATATTGCAGCAACAACATGTTGTACACAGGTTCTATGGATGAAACAAACATTGAAAGATATACAGATAGAGTATGATGAGCCCATTCTGATATTTTGTGATTTTTTTCGCACAAGTTGTAGGTTGGGAAAATCCCGATGCAACCAATACAATGGCAACAACTAAGGGACACTATACCCAATGTCACCTCGATATAGGTTCCACACTTCAAGGGTGACTAGGTCACTCTAGGGAGGTGATCTCGGTGACCTTGGGGGGATTGAGACAGATGGAAGGGAAAGAAGAGAAGTACCCCCCTAAAGGTCGGTGATGGAAGAGGAAATATGGCTTTGATGACTCGTCTTCAGGTGGTTTAAGGTTGTGAAGTATTTGGATGCCTACAAAGGCTGTTTGTACCTGCTCGAGACACAAGAAAAGCCATACTTGCATATAGTAATATTAGGTGGACAAACAAGTTGATATTTATGTCCCTAATTGTAGAAATAATCAGTTATGTATATCAGCACATAAAAGATAATAGGGGCTGCAATATAAGTGTTAAAATTCCAATTGAATAAGCACGAGACAAGGTAGTAAAAACTAGTTTAGCTCAAGAATGATAGAAGAAGACTTTAACACAAAAGGCAAGGTTGTCATAAAAAACTAACTGCAGTGATATTTTTCGGCCTTATGGATGTAACAAAATTGTTATTACATCGAGATATTTAACCACTAAAACTTGCTCAAAACTTTCCAAAAGATGTGTTGTACTTAGTAGATTATGTGGGAAAATTTTAAGCAATTTTCAACGGTTAAATTAGGAGTTATTGAAGAGTTTGGTTAGGGTTTTCTGCATCCCTAATGGTTGTAAGTTAAATTTGTAACAACAACAAGAAATACTTGGATAAATGAAACACCCTAGTGCCTTAAGCAAGCATTTATAGCATAGATTTGACTCCACTAGGAACAACTTCAAAATCAAGAAATTTCATGTTTCCCAAAGCAACAATTTTATATCTCCAATGCAACAAGTGATGACTAGTGGCTTTGATGATTGGGTTAATGAAGTCAAGAAAAGAAAGAGTTAAAGGTACTACCTCCTTGGGGGTGTAAATCCTCTTACTCCCCAAGGCAAGTATCCCTAGCTAGGGTTTAGGCTAAGAGGGTGTATGCACTTATACTTCTCTTAGCTAACCCTTGTTAAACCAATAAAATTTAAGCATAAAGTGATGGAGGCTAAGGTGGGGGTGTAGGCTATTATACTTCCCACCTAGATCTAGCAAAATAACCTTGTCTTGAAACAAAATGATAATACAATGCAAAAAAGCCTTACCAATTCAAGGAAAATGCTAGGATAAACCACCACAATAGCAAAGAAGAGCCTTCCAAGGCTAGTGCATCACTTCCATCAACCAAATATCCAAGAAAGTAGCCATAAACAAGAGAAAAAGAGAGAAATAGCTAAAGATAGCGAAAATTTCAGTCCAAGCACCTTTGAAAGATGGGAGAGTTGTGTTATGAAATGAGATCACTCTATTTATACAAAATGTCACCAAAATAGTTTGTCCACATAATTTTAGGGTAAACCACGAGACTAGGGGTCAACAACCCTAATCTTGTCCCTTTTACAAAATAATACTAAACAATTAATTTTAATTTTAACATTTTGCACAAATGAAAACCCTAAGATTGACGCCACCCCTTTAGGAGGGACGTTTTAGCACTTTTAGGTCAAATGTTGAGTTGGATGTGTTAGGGTTGGGCCTCCAAAGGCCATGTGTCTCCAATCCAACCTTCTATTCCATGATCCAATGGTTCCTTCCTTGAAAATGTGCCATGTGTATCCACCACCACCTCAAGCCCCTCAAGCATGACGTCATGTCTCCAAAACATGACGTTTTACCTCTCCTAGGTAAAACCTTTGGCATGTGAGGGCTAGGTCATGTCTCTCATGTCATCTTATAGGCATCCAAAGGTAAATCTCTCTCATCCAGCATGCAGGCCCTTGACATCCAACCTGTGGATTCAAGCCCCATGGAAGCCCAAGCTAGGCTTGTTCCTGCAAAATTGTCCACCAGTTAGGTCCTGCAAAGACAAATAAGCACGCCCTCCAAGGAGCTCAAGTCAAAATATCATGATAAATAAATCAAGTCAATAAATGAGCCACCTAAGCATGTGCATCATAGATTATCATGTCAAACAAATAAGTCCTCATAGACATTATGCGACTTGCCAATATTGGATATGGGAGGGTTGACGAGGTGTCCTATTGGGTAGATCTTGCCCTAGGTGAAGGAGTGTTTCCAAGAGTTCCCTCTCTAAGCCATGTAAATTGGATGAAGTGGTTAAGGATCAAGACTCAATGAGCATGGGATTCATGACATACAAGGGGTTGTGGTGTTTCATTCATGGGTGCCTTTGTAGAGGGTGTGTGACATCTTTGTTTGCAATGCAATTTTTCCAAGCCCATCATTTTTCCATTCTTTGTTTCTTCCGTGTTTTAGGAATGGGTTGAAGGCCACAGTCCTGGTGTGGTGTCCAGAAGATCACAGTGTCACTCACAAATACTTTGCGGAAATGAGAAGGTTGGCTCATGATGAGACACCCTTTCTCTCAGTTGTGCAACTGAGAGCCACTACCTAGCTTGGAGGCCAGTCGATGGTAATGTCATACTGCTAGATACCCATGATCATGATAGGTCATCTCATGATGAGACCTCCTATCCTCCAATTAACCCCCTGGGCATATTTATTCATGTGGGTCCCCCTTGTTTTTACAGATAAGTATTTCATTTCTTTCTTAGGGGATCCTTGGGTGAAGCATCTAAAAGGTTTATATATAGGCTTTTATCTTTTACCCAACAACAATCCCTTTATCCCTTCAACCCCTTCTTCCCATAGAATGAGGGACAACCTCTTCTTGGGTCAATAGACTCTAAAATCCCAAGAGATAAGGAAATGGGGAGTTTAAGTGATGAAAAGTGGTAAGTATGGTTGGGAATGGTACGATGGCTCTTCAAGGGAGTTCCTAGTAGCAAACCTAGTCCCGAGGAAGACCACTTACTAGGGCACAATGTAAACCACCAAGGTGAAATAGGGAAAATGGCATAGTGTCCAAGCATATGTCATGAAATCTAAAGCAGTCTAAGATACAACATACTCAAATGCCTCAAATATTGAAATGGCACTCACCATAATACCTGACTTGTACCTTATGGAGCAAGGCCCAGTGCCTCTCAGAAGCCAGCTGGTGTGGTGGATGCCATCTGGGAATCTATGACCTATATGGTGGCAAGAAGGGTCTCCATCTGCACAAGTCGATATTGTTGGTAATGTAGTCTCTCGGCACTCAATATCTGCAACATGAGGGCCTCAAGACACGATCTCCTTAGTTATCCCAAAAAATGGGGATAACAATGATAACACAAGTGCCATCGATATCTCAAAAAATCTAGTGATGCACTCCAAGACGAAGCACATTCTGATCAAGTTTCATTTTCTATGAGAACAAGTTGCAGAGAAGAACATTCGAGTTGAGTATGTTGGGACCAAGGAACACATTGTAGACATCTTTACAAAACCACTTCCAAGGGAAGCCTTTGAGTATATTCGCGACAATATTGGCATAGTTTCTGCCCCACAATGATTTTTGAATGTTATTCTTATATGTCATATATTTACATGAGGAAGCACCATGAAGAGGACATGGGACGGTTCAGATAGGAGGAGCAACCTCAAGGAGAGTTCAATTAGGGGGAGCAGCCCCGACGGGAAGTTACCATTGCCATTGATGTCAAAGGGGGAGAGATTTATCAGATTCATGGAGAGAACAACATAGAGGCATGATTCTAGGGGAAGCGATGGTCACAGGGGTATCATGAGCATCATAACTTCAGTGTTGCATCAGAGTGTTGCCATCAATGCCAAAGGGGGAGATTATTGATTAATTGGGTTGGTTGTTATTGATGTCAACCCTTGACGCAAGTCCCATAGCATTTTACGGTATTCCAAGAGCTATGGATATGTATCCTATGTTTGTTTTAGGAATAATGTAATGAAGATCAGTGAATTTGTAGGAAATATTATCAAAGTTGGATAGTACATGTCATGTCATTTCTGGTGATATGTGGTACGTCACGTAGTTCCTCGCGGTTGAGAAGATATGGCATAGTGAATTTGAAAAACCCTCCTGAGTTGTCTAGAAGCCCCTAGAAGGTCAAAGAATTCAATTATTCTAGAAGATCCTAGAATAATTCTACTAGTCAAAGTGGTTGTAACTAGGAGCTAATCATGGGTAAAGTTGTTGCAATAAGAAAATAATTAAAAATAAATTAGTTGCAACAAGAAGTGGTGAGTTTACTATTTTTGGTAAAGTGGTTGCAAGTGGGCAAAGTAGTTAAAAGTGTGTTAACCTTGAAAGAGGGAAGTTGGGTAAAACAGTTGGAAGATTACCCCTAAAGGAAGCTACTTGGAGAGTATAGATAAGGGAGAAAGGGTCTCCCATTAACACATAATTTTGAGCATATTGAATATCTATTGTGTGAAATCTTATGGGCACGTATCATTGACAAATATATAGTAGTGAGTTTGAAGCAAAGACAAATTTGCAAGTTTGAAGGGTTGAGACAGTGGGTACTGAACTAGGGTCTTGTTGAAGACATCTGCAGGTTGCAGTACTAGAAGGGAGCGGACATCCATGGGCCACAGTGGGACAAAGCGCGAATACCCATGGGTTTACTGAATATAGAGTGTGGATCTGTTTCCAAAGATGAAAAGGAAGATCTGATCTATCATCAATGAGAAGTTGCAAAGCTGAGAAGTGACTACAGGAAGGTGTGATAGTCTTCAGGTATGACATATCAAGCTACAGGATAAAAATGGTATGTTACATGATTGGCTATTTGTGATAGCTTGAGGTATGGTCATATGAGGGTTAGTAGATGCCTCTTGGGATATAATTGGATGTATGATATATGCTTCATAAGGAAGATCTACAAAGGTTCAGTGTGGGTATACTTTTTGTTTATCATTGGCAAACTTTGTTGGGATACACTTGAGACATTTGCTAGTACGTGGTTGAGATATAGTTTTGTGAGCTTAGGTATTTTCCTAAAGATGTTATTAGTTGTATGGTTCTTGTTGAGGTAGATCTGGTGAAGTAAATTGTTGGTGCACTTTATGTAAATTATGACATATTTTGTAGTGCATTGTGAGAAGCATTTGTCAATGTTTTTGGTATATGATTGAGTGGCACATGTTTGAGAGTTTATGGTTGAGACATAGTACAGGTTGGATTTTCATAGCAACAAGGGTTTCATGTATGGTTAATGTAAGAGGTTCTTATATCACATGAGTTCAGTGAGACATATGTATGAACCTAGCACATGATTGTGTTAGATCTACTTGGATATTGGATGAGTATTATTTCTATCAGATCAATCAGTTTGTGAGCAGATACAAAGTGATCAGACAGTGACAGAGACTAAGACAGGGACACAGACAGAGCGACAAAGACAACATTTATGATACTTGCAGAGATTTGTGCGAGTCCGCGAGTTGCAACAAACAGAGGTGTAGATACCCGCAAGTTTCAATAAGGAAAGGCACAGACGTCAGTGTGTTCCAAAATAGATAGGTCACAGATATGCAGGAAAGTTTGAAGAAGATTGGTACAGGTTAGAATATGATTTTAGTGATAATTGTGACAGATTTGATTCAGTGATAGTGACAAGTTGTCTACATTTTCCATTTATAGTTCATGGCGGTTTGGATGGGGCAAGGATATGTGGTTGTAGCTGGAGAACATAGGGGGTTGTAGCTGGAGAACATAGGGGGTTGTAGCCTCCTTTTGGTTGTAGCTAGAGAGTTGGGAAGTTGGATCTTCCCTCAGGTTGTAGCCTGAAAAATATAGGGGGTTGGAGACTCCTTCCTGTTGTAGCTAGAGAACAAAGGAAGTTGATGCTTCTAATGAATGTAATTCTTTCTAGGGGGTTGGAGACTCCTTCTAGTTGTATCTGGAGAACAAAGGAAGTTGGTGCTTCTAGTGAATGTACTTCTTAAAGACATATAAGAAAAATCATTCTGTGGTTTTCTCCTGCATTGGGTTTCCACTTTAAAATACTGGTGTACTGTGTATGTGTGTGATTGCTCGTTGTTCATGGTTTATTTAGTCTACACTTGTTGAATGATATTGGTAAATTGATCATAAGGATAACAACACTTATATATGTTGTGGTTAAAAATGATTAAAAAGCAATATTATTGATGCACCCCCCTCTCAGTAATCCAACATTAGGGTAAGGAGGGGCTTGTGGTTGAAGTAAGGTAATGTTTTCTTTCTCAGATTCTTTATTTTCTATGAACTTTGGTTGTTGTTGCAAGAGTTTTCATGATCTGAGATTTATCTCTTGTAAGTCCACATAATAAGTTTGACAAGTTGTATCATTGTTGTATACATGTTGGACTTTCTTATCGTTCGGATTTGGAGTAGGTTGAGAAAGTAGCTAGGGTTTCTTAGGAGGAACACTACTTGGAGTAGTATTGTTTTGAGGAGGAGGAGGAGGAGGCAATAATGGAAGTTATTGGAAATTTTGTGTCCTCCATCCTTGTGATGGTTGATTCCACTGATTTTGTGGCATGCTAGGAAACGATTGGTATGGAGGAATTGGAGGTCCATGGTATTGCCAAGGGTTTGGATTAGTCCAAGGTGATGGGTTATGTTAGCTCCCAAAATGAACTCGTCCCTATGATCGCATTTTGTGGTGGATAGCATGGCTATTGGTAGTTTTCTCGAATTGATTTTAAGTTTTTCTAGCTGCAAGACTTAGGTTTTGATTTTTGTCTTAAAAAAAAAGATGACCCATAAAAGTCTTCTCTTCAAAATTTTCATGAAATGTTTTCAACAGCTAACGCGTGCTTAAAAGATGGTGGTTAGCTCGTGAAAGTGGAAACTTTCACAAGCTAAGGGGCATTTCTCACAGGTCGTTAGCTGGTGAAAGCGGGGATTTTCAAACATCCAAAGAGTGTTTTCCCGCGAGTGTGCGCTAGTGAAAGCGGTGAGTTCCAACAGCTAAGGAGCATTTCTCACGGGGTGGTGCGCTGGTGAAAGCGGTGAGTTTCAACAGTTAAGGATCGTTTTCCACAGGCCGTTAGCTGGAGAAAGCGGGAATCACGTGCGTTTTATCCACGTTTCTAAAAATCTAATGATGATACGATCATCCCACATCATGCAAATCCAGAATGATGCGCTGGTGAAAGTGGGTAATGATGGAGACCTGGGTTTGCACATCAAAATAGGATTACAAAGCGGATCTTGTTCATTGACGCATGTTGCACACTCATGGTGCCGGAAATGGCAAATTTGAATCCATTAACGCAGGTACAGAGGCTGTACTACCTGGATGACAACATCAAATCGGTTCATCACTTCTCCAACACGCATAACTCTCGTGTGTATGCTAAGTTTCTAATTTTGGAAGACAGAGCCGACTCCCGAGTGCTTTCAACAGCGCAAGACCTCAGCCCGAATAGCAGTTTGTTGTGTTGTGTATGCAGAATTGTCTGAGATTTTGGGTGACAGAATGGCGAGGAGATGCAGTGGGTCTTTATTAAGAAAAGAGTTGGACAACCTATATTTCCTACAGACGCATCCAGAAGTCCAGAAACACTTCTCAAATGCAGGTTGCATCGAATTTGTTGAGAGGCTGCAGAATGGTTGTCACCAGTGAACAGCAGAGGCTTTTGCCAAAACTTTTGATGGGAATAAGGCTCGTGTTGGGTCCTTGGAAATCATTGTAGATGAAGTTTCCATTGCTGCAGCAACCAACCTACCAAGATCGGGCCAGAGTTGGTTCAAAACCACTGCCATTAAAAACTTAAACTTCAGAGCTTATTTGAAGGAAGAGTTCAGGCATAATGCATGGAAAAAGAGCATGCCAGTTTCACATTTAGAAGATGATTGGCA
>SNQJ01S0054086.1:31571-59999 GCA_010110895.2 Picea sitchensis
GCATTCATACCCCCTCTGCCTCATAAATTAACTTACGAAATTCAAGTTAAATATAGGCCCTCTCTCCCTGATAATGTAAAATTTTGGAAGGTTTTTGAAGATGATGTTGAACTCACTAGATTCCTTGCAGTGATAGATGAGTTTGCAGATCTGCAGAATGATCAGGAGAACGAACATGACCATGAAGTTGAGGAGCCAAAGTTCAAAAGCAAAATCGCAGCACATGAAATAGTTCAGTTGTCTACCAACAGAATTCCTAAAGGTTTGGTCCCGTTGGAAAGGTTGTTCGATAACAATGATGTGGTTGTCAAATTGCAAAGTGGGGAAAAAGATTCAGAAGTTTTGTAGTATAATGTGGCTAGTGAGCAAGATCCTAAACATGTCAACTTAGCCTCACATTTGACTGAAAAACAAAGGGTTGATTATGGAGAATTGCTAAAGGAGTTTAAGGACATCTTCGCTTGGCAGTATGATGACTTGAAGAATTTTGACACAGAGGTGATTCAGCATAAGATTCCCTTGAATAAAGACACCAAACCATTCAGGCAGAAGCTTAGATCCTTCAACCCTTTGTTGCTGCCTACAATGGAAAGGGAAATTAAAAAACTGTTGGATGCCCGCATTATCATTCCCCTCAGGTATTCATAATGGATTGCGAATCTTGTACCGGTTAGGAAGAAGAATGGGGAGATCAGACTCTGCGTTGACTTCATAAATTTGAATAAGTGCTCTAGGAAGGACAACTACCCTCTGCCTAAAATGGAGCATATTTTGCAGAAGGTGTCAGGATCAAAGGTGATGTCTTTTATTGATGGGTTTTCCGGATACAACCAGATTGTTGTCCATCCGGAAGACAAGGAAAAGACTGCTTTTACCACTCCATGGGGTACGTTTATGTACGAGAATATGCCCTTTGGATTGATGAATGCAGGAGCGACATTCCAAAGGGCAATGGACATTGCTTTCGTTGGAGAGAAAGATAAATTTGTCCTGATTTATCTCAATGATATCATTGTTTTCTCAAGCAGCCATGAACTTCATTTGCCGCACTTAAAAAGGACATTTCTGAAATGTCGAAGGTATGGCATTTCTCTTAATCCCAAAAAATCAAATTTTGCACTTAAGGAAGGGAAATTACTTGGGCATATTGTTTCAACTGATGGGGTAAAAATTGACCCAAAGAGGGTAGAAGCAATTAAAAATCTGTCTCTTCCTAGATCAAAGAAGGACATTCAGTCTTTCCTTGGGACTATAAACTTTGTCAGAAGGTTTATAGTAAATTTTGCTGAACTCACAAAGCATATCACTGCTATGTTGAGAAAGGACTCTGAGGTAAAATGGACTGAAGCAGCCAGACATTCATTCAATGCCATAAAGGAAGCCATCACAACAGCCCCTGTTTTGATCAGCGTCGATTTCTCCAAGGTATTTTACATTTTTTCATTTGCTTAAAGTGATACAATCGCAGCAGTACTCTTGTAGAAAAATGTTGATGATCAGGAGCAGCCAGTTGCCTTCTTCAGTAAGGTCTTGAGGGACGTAGAGGTAAAGTATGAATTGTTGGAGAAACAAGCATATGCACTCGTCAAGTCATTGAAAGATTTCAGAGTTTACATTCTTCAGGAAAAGGTAATAGCTTTTGATCCCTCCAGTTCAGTTAAAGATGTGCTTGTCCAACCCGACATAGATGGCAAAAGGAGTAAGTGGATAGCAAGGTTGATTGAATTGGAGGTCCATGGTATTGCCAAGGGTTTGGATTAGTCCAAGGTGATGGGTTATGTTAGCTCCCAAAATGAGCCCATCCCTATGATCGCATTTTGTGGTGGATAGCATGGCTATTGGTAGTTTTCTCGAATTGATTTTGAGTTTTTCTAGCTGCAAGACTTAGGTTTTGATTTTTGTCTTAAAAAAAAAGATGACCCATAAAAGTCTTCTCTTCAAATTTTTCATGAAATGTTTTCAACAGCTAAGGGGCATTTCTCACAGGTCGTTAGCTGGTGAAAGCGGGGATTTTCAAACATCCAAAGAGCGTTTTCCCGCGAGTGTGCGCTGGTGAAAGCGGTGAGTTCCAACAGCTAAGGAGCATTTCTCACGGGGTGGTGCGCTGGTGAAAGCGGTGAGTTTCAACAGTTAAGGATCGTTTTCCACGGGCCGTTAGCTAGAGAAAGCAGGAATCACGTGCATTTTATCCATGTTTCTAAAAATCTAATGATGATACGATCATCCCACGTCATGCAAATCCAGAATGATGCGCTGGTGAAAGTGGGTAATGATAGAGACCCGGGTTTGCACGTCAAAATAGGATTACAAAGCGGATATTGTTCATTGACGCATGCTGCACACTCATGGCGCCGGAAATGGCAAATTCGAATCCATTAACGCAGGTACAGAGGCTATACTACCTGGCTGACAACATCAAATCGGTTCATCACTTATCCAACACGCATAACTCTCGTGTGTATGCTAAGTTTCTAATTTTGGAAGACAGAGCCGACTCCCGAGTGCTTTCAACAGCGCAAGACCTCGGCCCAAATAGCAGTTTGTTGTGTTGTGTATGCGGAATTGTTTGGGATTTTGGGTGACAGAATGGCGAGGAGACGCAGTGGGCCTTTATTAAGAAAAGAGTTCAACGGCCTATCTTTCCTACAGACGCATCCAGAAGACCAGAAACACTTCTCAAACGCAGGTTACATCGAATTTGTTGAGAGGCTGCAGAATGGTTGTCACCAGTCAACAACAGAGGCTTTTGCCAAAACTTTTGATGGGAATAAGACTCGTGTTGGGTCCTTGGAGATCATTGTAGATGAAGCTGCCATTGCTGCAGCAACCAGCCTACCAAGATCGGGCTAGAGTTGGTTCAAAACCACTGCCACCAAAAACTTAAACTTCAGAGCTTATTTGAAGGAAGAGTTCAGGCATAATGCATGGAAAAAGAGCATGCCAGTTTCACATTTAGAAGATGATTGGCAGGATCTGTTTAAGGGCATCCAACTCTACATAACCTCGGAGGGCAGGTATGACAAACTCATGATGTATCATTTCAAGCTCCTAGACCATTTCACAGGTAAAACTCTCCTCAATTTACCTTTTTTCTTACATAAGAGTTTAACTAAGGTCTGCAAAAAGATCAGGGCTCAACCCCTAAGCATGAAGAATACTTTGTGCCACTCTGGCCTTATTGAATTGATCATTCTGGAGGAATTAAGACAGAAGGGAAGGAGCTGGCAGCATGTTCTATTTTGGGAGGGCTTTGAAACACAGACTCAGCCCGTAAATGAACAGGGGAAAGGTGGAAAGAAACAGTTGACTCCTCAAAGCAGTTCGAGGAAGAGGAGGACCCTGCCAGGACCTCCAGAAGATAGAATCTCTGGTGTGAAATCTCATAGGTCAAAGAAAAGATTGAACTTTGAAACCACTATAGAGCAGCCTATAGAGAAGCCTACAGTGAAGAGAACAAACATATTAAACCTGCCCTACA
The DNA here is from genome assembly GCA_010110895.2 of Picea sitchensis. Classification (NCBI taxonomy): domain Eukaryota; kingdom Viridiplantae; phylum Streptophyta; class Pinopsida; order Pinales; family Pinaceae; genus Picea; species Picea sitchensis. The sequence goes on from SNQJ01S0054086.1 coordinate 35,050, forward strand.
CAGACTCAGAACCAGAGCAAGAAGATGAGAGCCCTGTCATCAAAAGTCCTGAACATTCAACTGAGTTTGCACAGAATTATGAGACCTTTACTCATACAGAGGAAGGAGAAACATCAAAGAGCACTAAGTCAAAGAAAACACGGAATATCAATCATCTAAAAGAGGTAATCACTTAGGAAGAGGTCTTGGAACGGGTAATCAAAGAAAGGTACAAGAAGTTGTTAAAGAGAAGAAAAGAAAGCAGAAGATCACCAAAGATTACAATAGTCTATGGTGGCTTGCAAAGCGCCTTAAAAGGAAGATAAGAAGATTGAAGCAAAAACAAAAGAAAAAGTCCCACCCAGATTTGAAAGTACTTGCTCAAGTTGATGTTAACATGCAAGGGGAGAAATCAGAGACACGTTGAGTTTTGATGGAATCACAGTTTTGAAGGTGAAAACTCGTTTTGGGCGCAGGGAGGGCTTTCACCATCGCACATCGTATTTTTGCGACCAGTTAGCTGGTGAAAGGCAGCGCTTTCACCAGCTAACCAGCGAAATATAAAATGAGTTAGCTGTTGAAAGTAGGAAAAGCATTTTTGGAAGCCAAGGACGGAACATGTCATTTTTCACAGGTTATAAAAGAGTTCCAGAGTATCAGGGCGATAACAACTTGCTTGCAAAGGACTCAACATCAGAGGTTCGAGGGAATTTTGGGAACCACATGCAAAACAATTTTCCTCAAATATCGACTATAAACGTTGAAGAAATCCAACTGTCAAGACAGGTGTCTTGCCATGTTTCATTACATCACAAATTCCAAGAGCTGAAGGATAAAGATGGCGAATTTTTGAGATTGAAGACAATTCGAATGATAGTTTAGTTGTTAAATCTTTATTATCAAGTTGTTTAGTTAGATTTGACTTGCTATTCTTAGATACAGATCCATGTTTTTAGGATCTGTAAAACTGATTGTAAGAGGCTATAAATGCCTATTTTTGCTAAGAGACAAGGGTTCAAACTGGGAGATATTTTATGCTACTGTATAGACTCTTTTTGTAGAAATAAAGTTCAATTTCCTTTCGTTTTCAATATCAGAGTTGTACATCTTTCCTTTTCTGTACTTTGTTTCAGTTTATTTTAGTTCATGAAGACTATTATCTCTTTATTGAGCTCATAGACTTGAAATTAAAGGATTCCTCTCTATCTTGTATTAAGCCCTACATTCAATTGTATTTGGCAAACAAGAATAGTGTTCTTCATCCCCTCTTTCAAATTACTTAATATGATTATTGTTTCCTGAAAGCACTGTTTCTTTAGATGTGTGAGCAGTTGTTTATTTCATTGATCATTAAAGACCCCATAGTCCCAAACACATAAAAACCATTATTTCTAAGTTACCAAGCATCCTTAGTCTACAACCCTAAGGAGTTTCTTGGAGTGATAACAGGTTATACCATGGTTAAGGAGGCATTTGAGAATTATATGCAGTAAAATTTTGAGCAGGATTGAAGTTCAAACCTGTTTGGAATGGTCTTGGTGCTTCATGACTCTTTTGATCGATGAAGTATAATGACTCCACATTCTCTTCTACTCCTCGAAATGTAGCTTTCAAACCTGAAAAAGAAGGACATTTGTTAGTTGGATTATTTTCCTCACAAATTCCACAAACATCTATAAGGTCTAAAGGACACTCATTTATAGGATTCTTTTTAGTGCATTTGGGACAACAGACAACCAATGCCTTCTATGCTTCCTCTTGTTTCTTCTTGATTTGCATTATATCCATTTGCATGGCTATATAGTGTAAAATATCAGTCTTCATATATTCTATTAATCCTCCTAATTCATGCTTTATATGAGTTGTTGGGTTAGAAGATGGAGAGATTAAACCTCTACTGCTTCTATATTTCTTTCTAGAAGACCTTGAATGGTTCTTGAATATTCTTTTGATATCATCATAGTCCAACTGGTAGATATATCCATTGGATAGGAGATTCGATGTTTCCATCAAATATTCTCTTACTCCTTTAAGTAAGACAAGCTTGAGTGAATCTTCATCCAGAGTGTAATTTTGATTTCTCTTGTCGATTAGTTGAAATCTTTCTTCAAAGTCTTCTAGAGATTCATCAGGTCCTTATGTCATTCTTAAAATCTCATCCCTTGTATCTCTTGCTCTATAACAGTCTTTTTGTCTTTCACTGAAGTTGTTTTTCATTTGATCCCAAGTTGTGATGTTATTTCCTTCCAAACTCATAAACCATCTTAGAGATGAATACTTCAAGGTAGAGGGAAAAAGTTTGAGCTTTTGTTCATCAACGATATAATCATATGTCTTGCATATAACTGCAAACTTAAACAAGAAAGTGTCAGGATCTTCAGAGATAAGCCCATGAAAATGAGGTAAAGCAGAAGGATTAATATTTTTCATCTTGGCTTCTCCATTGGATTCACGAATAGGGAACTCAAGTATTTCTTCTTCACCAGCCATGACACAAGGTGACGACTGACTCTCTTCTAAAAGATTCTCAAATTCTCTAGCTTCCCTTTCCAAGAAAATTTCTAATATCTCATGACCAATCTCTGGATCACTTGGACCTGTTTTTTTGGTGGGGGTTTTTGGTAAAAGTTTTCCTTTCCTATCTCTAGGTGTAGTCATTCATAATATCAAAAGAAAGTGATTTTTTTTTAATGCAAAAAGAAAGTGTGACAAGGAGCTATCAATACTCACATGAAGTGAAAGCACTTGGGAAATTACACTACATAAACTCCATAGTGAGGTTGGCCTTGTGACTGAGGTATCCTTTTTACTCCTCCAAGTCACACAAAAGAAAACAAAGAAAAAGAAAAGGACATGCAAACTTCAACACCTCCCCGGTAATGGCGCCAAAAAATGATGGTCCCAGGAATAACAATAATTATTTATTGTACACTTGGTCTCCTACTTTACTTGTTAACCCGGGGTTCATACAAACTTAAGAGGTGCTATGCACTATATGTGTAGTATGCAATTGTCGGTAGAAGAGGGTTGAAAATGATAAAAAAACTAGAAATGTGCAGGAAATCAAATGACATAAAGCAGTTTTGAACTAATTTCTTTGAAGGAAACACACCAATTTGAAAATACAACTAATATAGAGTGCATGAAAATAACTTATTATACTACATCAAAGATTACTAAATCGAGAAAGTTAAACTGAAGAAAAAGATGAACCTAATATGAAATTATGACAAAGAACTGTGATAGAAGTAAAAGTTGTAAATTATGATAGAAAAATTGTAATGGAAATGAAACTACACTAATGCATGAACAAAGCAATCTAACCCCTTGATCATTATCAATATAAATGTGCTTTTATTGTTTGTTGATGCTTTCAGGAAAATAATATTAAACTAAGTCAAAATCTGAAGCTAAAACAGACCTACCGGATCTGCACAGTTTCTACAAGATACTTCTACAGGAAGAAAAATGAAGTCTTAAGAGGTAGTGCAAGTCTTTAAACGCATCGACAAAGCTAAAATGTAAAATAAATGAAGTGAATCTATGGTTCTTAGCCTTAGGAGGCACCTAGGAGTGCTCCAAAAGGTTATTGAACATTTATACAAGATGCTACTACAGCTAGCCAGTTAGTTGAAATCTTAACAGAAATGGAAATTTATCATGCAATGTTAAATATAACTTCAATAGAGAATAAAACATTATCTAAGCACTAAATAATATGCATGAAAACTACAAAAATAGTAAAAAGGGTCCTTGAGCCCTCTTGGATGGGCCCTACCCAAGAAGCACAAGGATCCTAAAAGAAACTTCAATGGACTGAAGGAAAAACTATTTTATTTCATAAATATCAATAGTACATTAGGAACATCAAAGTTCTTAGCCTTCAACAAAAAGTCTTGCAGAACATCTCCATACAATGCTTCTCCAAAAATTCGCTCTCCTCTCTCTTAGACTATAGGCCTATGTATAACTAGAGAGTTCGACCTCCCTTCCTAAATCAAGGAGAGTGATGAGTAAATGAGGGATCTCATCCCTTTACATCTGTATTTTCGAATTATTGTTGATCATAAGTGGTCATAAATGCACAAGGAGCACTCTTGGAGGTAGGTGTAGAAAATTTCCCTTGATCTTTGGCTAGAAACTCACTCGAGGGAACAAAATCCCATGCTTATAGGGCGTTGGCGCCCTTGACTCCAACAATTCGACCTTGTTGGTGGAACACATCTCTTTTGCCAAAAGCATTAGTGCAAAAAGGTATATTATACATAAAAATCCACCTCAATCATACATTCATTACGCAACATACAAAATACCCATGACTGACTATTAAATATTGTCAAAAGCAAACATTAAGTCATTTTGTGGTGGAAAAATATGTCAAAGATGATCCTTTAGAATGTACAATAATGAGGCTCTTCACTCGCTAATAGAGGATCCAACTTTACCGGGTTGTCAAAACGGGGCAACTCCTACACCAAGGCAAGTGGCTCACCCAAGGCCTAGTTCAACATAAGTTTCCCCATCTGTTGGGGGAAATCAACGCAATCGATACCATTGCTTCCTAAGGGCGGAGGATTGATCTGGGTGAATATCAATGGCCACCCACCTATTCCACTGGCTCAAAGCACAATTTTCCATTTTCGCAGTTTTTCTACACTTTTTCGGATCCTGAACTTCTAGGGCCATTTTGAGTCCCTAAACAACGTTTTCTGGGCACAACAGTGCCCATAAAATTGGAAAAGGCATGGTCTGTGTTGATCATAATGTGTACTACTCAACTAAACCTTTATAACAGGCTATAAAGCGCACCAAACAAATATCGTATGAAAAATTTACAACCCCAAGAAGTTGGCATACCAACTAACCCCATCGAGGCCCACAAGCCTTTTGGAATTTTATCTCCTAGGGATAGGTTTTTGGATGTTTAGGGTCTCTTCATTACTTCGTTATGATAAAATAAGGCCTTTTGTCCTCATTTTAATGTGCTCTGGCAAATGAATGTAGTTGTCACATATTTTCTCAGAGATAAGCTACCACCATTTGAACGAGTTTGTTTCATTATACATTTTTAAAGTTCAACACATTTCATTTCTTAATAGAAGTCTAGTTTCGTTGTATCTCTGTGTTTTTTTTATAACTCTATGTTTCATTTCGTTCCATTTATAAATCCAGATCAATTATAGACCTAGATATCTATGTGATTGCCTAGATTGTGACGAGCATTCTTGTTTCATTGATCGATGGTTTACTTAATATTAAATGTTCTTGATAATGGCCATGTAACATTGGGTATTCTCAGGTGATGATTAACATGATTAGTCTTTGTGATGATGTGGTTGATATTATATACACTTGTTGAATAACATGTCTATTGATGTACTTCGTGTTATGATGTTGTTGATTTATGACGATAATGTTGTGTATACATTGGCATTTGTAAGGACTAATATGTTTCAGTCTAGGTTCTAGTGGAAAACATGGGGAAATGCACTCAAGAGAAGAGCTCATGACTCAAAGAGGATGACACAATATCCTAGAGCTTGGGAAGCCTCAAAGAAGGGAAAAAACTTGTGAAGATGACCTCCAAAGTTGACTTAAGTAAAAAGGTAAAAAGGAAAGAGTTGTAACATACTTTTACCTTGTTTTTAAAACTCGTGAATTCACCCTCTAGCTCAATTTCGCCCTTGCATGAGAAGGGGAGAGGCTAAGAGATAAATCTTGGAAAGTATGTTATACTAGGAAAGGATTACAAACGAAGTTGTTTTCCCATTGATGGGGTTGACTAGCTCACAAGGAAATGTTCTAATATTTTACCATTGTTGTGCAAGAACTTGTTATTTGAATTTGGTACATGGTAGACCAGATTATTAGTTGTTCTAAAATGGTTTGATCAGAGTAAGGGGATGGGAGTGCACTTAACCAAATGGGGGTATGTATGCTTATATTGTGCTTAGCTACTTGTTTTATTCTTTTGGGCCCTTAGGCCACCACTACCAAGAGTGAGTGTTTGCACTAGGGGTGAGGGTGGTAGTAAGACCCTTGCACACCATAATCCCATGGCATTTGTAGGTGTTGTAAGTCCAGGAGTCTCTCCACCATGCTGAAGTTGATCAACTAGGAGTTTGACCTACAATATTCCTTTTGGAATTTTGTGAGTCACTTGCAGAGGGCACCATTGTTGAGTATGTTGCTTGACCAACTATGAGTATGCATTGAGGGCTAGAGTGGTAGTAAGATCTTTTCACCCTGTAACCTGCGAGGTATGAGAATGAGTTACTTGTAGATAGATTCTTTGTACCCTATAATTCCTCACCCCATTAAGCTTAAGCCTTGCTCAAAAGGCAACACCTGTGAAGGTGGTTGGAATGGTTGGGTGGAAGTTCAACCTTTGGGTGTGATTTCCCCCTATTGATTGAATATTGGTTCAAGGGATTTGGAGCATTGTTGGATCATCACATGGAGTCCAAGAACCAAGGGTTATATGAATTTTTCTTTCATGTTTTTAATTGTGTGTTTCTAGTTATATTGATTTGATGGTACTATTGTACATGCTTTATGGGTTCATGGCATGCCCCCTTTTATTATGTTCTTGTTGGATTTTGTATATATGTACTCTAGTTTTATATCTAGTTTGCAATGTTCTATATGGTCTCAAGGAAAAAAATAATAATTAATGTAACACCTTGATGGGTTGTTACAGGTTGTAATAGCAAATGGTCCAAGTGACATAAATGTCAAGAAACAAAATTGTTCACATTGGAAAAAAATGACAAGGAGGAAATATAGACATCCATACAAATGGGTTAGGAAGAACTTGTGAACTTAAAAGAGCAAGAAAATGATGTATAAATTTTTCACAACATAGATCTAGAGAAGTGTGAAATATTGGTTCATGCATTGGCAGGTGTGTCAGTGCCTCAAACCCTCAAGACTATTGGATACATCAAGAAGTAAAAGGTCATGGTACTTATTGATTCAAGTAGTGCCTATAACTTCATTGCCAAAAGATTATCAAAGTGCCTCAATAGTTTTGTGTATATAGTGACAAATTTTCAAGTATTGGTTGCCAGTGGGGGAAGTATTTATTATGGAGGAAAATGTCATAACATTAAACTTATCATGGGAGACTATTACTTATCAAGCACCATGTATGTCATTCCTATTGGAGGAGTAGATGTTTCTTTAGGGATTCAATGATTGAGAACTTTGGGTGCAATTTCTACAAACTATAATGAATTATTCATGAGATTTTAATTAAAAGAAATTCAATATGAACTCAAGGGGCCAAAATCTCCTCCCCCCACGTAGATTGTTAGCTCACATAGAAGGGAAAAGCTACTAAAAAAGGGTTTTAATGTAGTTATTGCTAGAATTTATTATATGGAAGTGAACCAACAATATGAAAATATTCCAATTGAATTAAAACATACCTTGGAAAATCGTCATAGAGACTTTCAAGAAATTCCTAAAAGGCTACCTCCATTTACAGACCATGGACATGAATTTGAGTTCATACCTGGAAGTACACCTCCTAAGAAAAGGCCTCATAGATACCCACATCAACGAAAGGGAGAGATTGAGAAAACGGTAGAAGACACGTTGGATGAGGTATTATTTGATAAAGAAAGAGATCATTTTCAACCCTAATAGTTTTGGTGAGAAGAAACAATAAGTCTCAGAGGATGTGCCCTGATTACAAATACCTAAACAAAATCACCATCAAGGACAAATTCCCTATTCCAAACGTTGATGACCTATTAGACGAGATTTGTAGGGTGGCTTACTTCATAAAGTTAAAGCCTAAATTAGGATACCACCAAATCAAATCAAGAGAATAAGGCATTCCCAAAACAACTTTTAGAACACACGAAGGGCATTATGAGTTATTGGTCATGCCTTTTGGATTGACTAATTCTCCTTCTACTTTTCAAAGGCTTATGCACAAAATTTTCTAACCTCATCTTAGAAAGCTTGTGTTGGTTTTCTTTGATGATATACTTTACTATAACAAATCACGAGAAGAACACATTGAACACATGGATAAATTCCTATGAATTCTTGAGAACGATTAATTATATGTAAAAATGTCCAAATGTGCTTTTGGGAAATAAGAAGTAGGGTATCTGGGTCATATTGTTTCACAGGAAGGGGTCAAGGTTGACCCTAAAAAAATTCAAGCTATCACAAAATGACCCATTCCTAAGAACATCAAGGGTCTTAGAGAATTTTTGGGTCATACAGGATATTATAGAAAATTTGATAAGAATTATGCATGCATTACAACCCCACTCACATATTTTTTGAAGAAAAATTCATTTGCATGGAATGAAGAGACTACCTTCGCATTTACATACTTAAAGGATGTTATGACTTCTACATTGGTGTTGAAAACACCTAATTTTGGTAAAGCATCCACAATTGAATGTGATGCATCATTACAAGGAATTAGAGTAGTATTAATGCAAGAGGGGGGGACCATTGGCTTTTGAAATTAAACAACTCAATGTAAAAGACTTGGTGAAATATACTTATGAAAAAGAAATGTCAGTAATTTTACATGCAATAAAAAAACGGTGATGCTATCTCATTGGGAGGCATTATAAAGTTAAGAACGACCATGTCAGCCTAAAGTACTTCTTGGAGTAAAGGTTATCGTCTAGAGAGAAACAAAAATGGGTAACTAAAGTGCAAGGGTTTGATTTTGAAATAATTTACAAAAAGGGAAAAGAGAATGTGGTAGAAAATTCCCTTTCCATAATAGAAGAAGCATCTAGTTTATATTACATCACATGTTATATTCCTCTCTGGTTGGAAGAAGCTTTCCATGAATGGAAATAAGACAATAATACTTTACATAAACTACAATACTTAGAAGAAGGGAATAACTCTACGGAACACTGGGATTAAAAGAAGATATCCTTTGATGCAAGGATACAATATTTGTGTGCCCTCATTTGAAGTTGAAACAACAAATATTAAGGGAGTCTCGTAACTCTCCCACGACAAGACATTTAGGAATCCTTGAAACATATTAAAGGATAAAAATGAACTATTTTGAGAATGAATGAAGAAAGATATTCAAAAATTTGTAAGAGACTGTCAAGTGTGTGAAATAAATAAAGGAGAGATAGTCAAGACTCTAGGGTTACTTCAACCTTACACATACCTAACAAAATATGGGAAGATATATCAATGGACTTCATTATAGGTTTACCAAAATCAAAAGGTAGAGATATCATTTTTTTGTTCGTGGATAGATGAACAAAACATGCACTATTTTGTGGAATTTAAAGTACATATGCTATAAGCCAAGTAGCATAAATGTTCGTGAAGGAAATTTATAGGTTTCATGGATTTCCTAAAGTACTAGTAAGTGACACAGATCCAATATTCATAGGAATTTTTTTGGAAAGAGTCATGGAAGATGAGGGGAAAAACATTAACCATGAGTTTAACATATCATTCACAAACAAATGGTTAGACAAAAATAATTAACAAATGTTTAGAGAGTTACCTTCGTTGCTATTCTTCAGACAAACAATCTCAATGGATCAAGCAACATCCTCTAGCAGAGTGGTCGTATAATACCACCTATCACACATCTATTAAGATGTCTACGTTTGAATTTCTTTATGGATACCCAACTCCTAGTATCACATCATTTTTGCAAGACCATTCCAAAGTAAAGGTAGTAGACTCACATATGGAAAAGACTACAAAAATTTTGCAAATTATTAAAGAAAACCTTCAAATGGTCCAAAACAGGATGAAGTAACAAGCATATTGTTGGAAGCGGGCCGAATCAAAAAGAAAGACTATTTTGGGGAGAAAGGCATGCAAGAGGAAAGCAACAGTTGGAAGGAAAAGCAGCACACACGCATGCATGGAAGACCTTACGACGTTAGGGTTAGGGGTTTTGTAATACATTGTAATGGTTGGTGAGCCAAAAATATAAATAAGTAGTAATTAGGAGAGACAAAGAGAGGATAATAGAGACGGACATAGACTAAGAGGGAGAGACAAAGGGGAAAAAGAGAGGAAGGGTACTGTAAGAACTGCACGAATCATTAAGCTGGTGAGCTAAGGAGGGAATGAGCGACTCAATCCTGAGGGTTACATCGCGGGCTGAGGATCCTAGTGCGATCTAGTCAACCTCGCAGGGATTGAGGAGCCTGCTGAGGGGAGTGAGAACCAAGAATGTAAAGCGCGCGACGCTATAGTTTTGAAACTGCCATAATAAAAGAGCTTGAGAGCTAGATCTTTGTGGACGTAGCCTAGGAGGGGGTGAACCACAATAACACATGTGTAATGTGATTGAATGAATGTGTATTTTTGTCTGATTAATTGATGAATGATAGAATGAATGAAGTGATTAAGTAGATATGGTATTTTACATGCATACATAGAATAAATGTTATAGCATGACATTAAATAGACTAAATAAAGGTTGCGACATACAAGTAGAGATCTCGCTCAGTCCCAGGTTGCAAACACCTGAGTATTGCAACCACTCATAAGAGATATCTCGGATGAGACTGTGCAGTGCACTCTATGTACTGTGTTGCCTTTTGGGTAACCAAAGGGGTAGATGGTCTTAAGGGCTTTTGTTGGGAAGCTTCTTGGTTATGAACCGAGGTCAATCTGTGATGGTAAATGGTTAAAGAGAGAGGTAAAAACCAACAAATGGTTTCATTGTTGGTTGATTGGAAGGCAATGGGATTGAGCACATGAGATCTATGGAAGGCTTACCAAAATAATGCCAGATCGGACGATAAAAAGGTGAGACAATGCACCACTAGAAGGGGATGTTGAGACCGTGGAATCCCACAAAGGTAGAGATCGAAAGTTGGTTGAAGACAAAGGAGCTAGAGTTCCTGCAGAAAGATAAAAGAAACCCCAAGTTAACACCGCGCAAGTATCTGGACAAGTACGTATTCACCGACTTGCATGAAGTATTTTTATGTCATTTCCCACACATATTGTAAGAGTGGATCAAAAGATTGAAAGACAACCATCCGACGAATCGGATCAGACAACTGGAGTGGAATCCAGAAGAGATCGTGTAGATACAATGCGTTGATAATAAATTCATGCGCAGAGTAGATTTTTGGCTCGACAGTAATGTAGCAGGCTTTATAACAGAATTTGCAATAGATACCGCAAAGTCGTAGAACACAACAGAGTAAGAGTTTTTACGCGGCCCTCGAGGAAGGTATATCAGATCATTGTATATTTCTATTAAGATATTGCTTTATAAAAAAGGTGTAATGACAATGGAGTCAGACAACTAAACTTCCCTACGTGCATGGGGGAAAGGGGGAAGCACTGACAGGAAAAGGAGAAATGGAAGGAGAAGTGGATAAAGGAAAGAAGGAGGAAGCCTTGGACCCAATCATGATGGACGATGACCAGATCAAGCAGATCATGGCAAAAACTGGAAAGACACGCAATGGACTACCCTACCAATACAAGGTGAACACCAAGAAGAGAGTCGTAGCTGCGAGGAAAGGCTTGGCAAGTGATGAAGAGGAGGTAGAGGATCTCCGAGCTGTGGAGCAGATTGAGGAAATCTTGCACGCAACATATGAGAGAAAGATGATAGGTCCAAGAGCGGGAGTAGAAGGCAACAATCCTATCCATATTAATGTCAGTGTGGAACCCATAAACCCATGTGCGACCAACACACCAAAAATAACACCACCATTTAGACAACCAAATTTCGGGAGAAGGAAGACAACATGAAGTACATCTACACAAGGAACAACAACTAGGGGAGCCAATTCATGAAGCATTAGTAAAGTATCTAAACCACGCAGAGGTAGTAGTTCAACATTCAGGATGGCAAGACACGATCCCACCATCAGGTTACCATAATTCAAAGGAGAAGTGTCGAAGGACCCAGAGAAGCACATGTTTATCTGTGAAAAGATCTGGGAAGCAAAACAGATCACAAACGAGGACACTAAATTGGCACAGTTAGCTATCACACTAAGGGATTGCACACTGGATTGGTATATGAGTTTAGCCACAAACAATCCGTCAGGGACAACCAGAATGATTGGGGATATCAAGAAGTTGTTGATAAATGAGTTTCAAAAGCTAAGTTTAGAGGACCAATACATGAACGAGATGATATAAATTAGACAAAAACCAGGAGAATCTGTATGGGAGATTGACCAAAGATTCAAGCGACTAAAAGGAAAACTAAAATATCTCATGACAGATATGCAACACATGCACATGTTCGTCAACTCACTATTACCACACTTGAAATATCCACTACGACAACAAAATTTTCAGATGCAGACAGAGGCTCTGTAGGAAGCCCCGCAACTGGAAGAAAATCGATATCAGAAGACGGATCCAACCATTGAGGAGTTGAAGGAGGATCTGAAGAAATTAACATTCCAGCTAAACCAGGACAAAGGTAAGGACAAAAGAGAAGTCATTTGGTGTACCACATGCAGGAAAGAAGGAAACCATAAGAACAAATTTCCAATATTCGCGCAATACATGGCAACAGGAATTCCAAATCTGTTACCAACATGAGGAGTATGGTGTGAAATCTGTAAGAAACAAGGCCACGGTCCATATCACTGCCCAATGATGCAGAACTACCAGACAGTTTGCAAATCAGTAGGCCATGATGACAAAGACTGTAGAACCATGGAGTTGATGAGAGATAGGACATCAGACGCATATAGGGTGCAGGCAGAAATGATGACCGGCAAGCTGCACCTTAGTTTAACCAAGTACCAACCCCATACAACATTGTGCAGCGGCAGTATAATATTGCGCAACAACCATATAACACAGCGCAACCACAATACAACACAACATAGCCCCACTACAATACCACATAGTATAACTAGGTGCCTTAATATAATGTGTTGTGAGGGGATCGAGTTGGCTACAGAGGCAGAGGAAGAGAAAGAGGAGGCTTTGGAAGAGGTAGAGGACTAGTGGTATGTCACAACTGTCAACAACCAGGACATTATGTAAGAGAATGTCCACTTCCACTAGCGACTTGTATGTATTGTCGCGCATCGGATCATGACACAGAAGAATGTTCTATGTTATTAGGGAAGATCCAGGAAAAGAGGAATAAAAAAAATCAGAATGTTCAATGGATTTCAATAGAAGCGAGGGATGAAGGAAGAAACATCAACATAGTTACACGTGGAGGAACTAAAACAGGAAACAACGCGGTACGACAAGAGCCAGTACAACACCAATGCATGAAGAAGAATGCCAAACCAAGGAAGCAGTTTCACGCGCAGAATGAGAAGGAGACATTTAAGCAAGCCAAACAAGAATTTTTGCAGCATGACATTGCGTTGACCTCAACCATGCAGCATACCAAGGAAGTACCAGAGTACGATATGCCTCCATCGTTGGATTGTACCATAGAAATGCAGCCCATGGGACAAGTAAGTACAATCAAAGGCTTTTTGCAATCATGTGTAAAATTACTATATGATCCATCCTCTGTCGAAGTATTACAAAATATGCTAGAAAGATGTAGCGTAGAGACAAAAGGAAAGCTAGAACAGGAAATAGTCAATCACCTACATACCAGGAGAATAACAAGTAGGGAGTTCAGGTTGAACGCCAACATTGGAGATTTTAACATGGGAGATATCATTCTGGATCTAGGATCCGAAGTCAATGCCCAAGAAGACATGGCAATGTATGGGAGATCCCACATTAGGATATTCACCCATTCAGCTAAAACTGGCAAATCAACACAGAGTTCTACCAATTGGGAGACTAAAAGGAGTGGCAGTAGACCTAGATGGAGTGCGCACTAAAGCTAACTTCGAAGTAATAAAGATAGTGGACGACACAACACGTTACCCAACATTTCTCGGCTTGGATTAGGCGTTTGATAACCAGGCCATAATCAATTTAAAGACACAGAAAATGACCTTTGAGTCAGGAGAATACAAGGTCATTGCGCCATTAGACCCATCCGAAGGGGAAAGGTTCGTACAACCTACTTGCTTGGACTTGGAGGAAATTAGTCTGTTGTACAGAACAACTACGCGAGATGAGGATTACGTAAACCCAACTTGAGATGGGAAACTCAGTTGGCGGAGCATCACCTCATCTGCGTCAAACTCAGATACGGGTTTAGAGAACTGGCAACAGAGGCTACACGAAGTTTCCACAAGAAGATGCGCAAGAATAGACCACGCAGTAAGATGGGTAGGTACGAAGATAAGGGAACCACCCAGCGTCCATGGGGTAAACGACCTAGAAGCAGACATTTAAGCAAGCCAGAAAAAAAAATTTGCAGCCTGACATTGCGTCGACCTCAACCATGCAGCATACTAAGGAAGTACCAGAGTACGATATGCCTCCATCGTTGGATTGTACCATAGAAATGCAACCCATGGGACAAGTAAGTACAATCAAAGGCTTTTTGCAATCATGTGTAAAATTACTATATGATCCATCCTCTGTCGAAGTATTACAAAATATGCTAGAAAGATGTAGCGTAGAGACAAAAGGAAAGCTAGAACAGGAAATAGTCAATCACCTACATACCAGGAGAATAACAAGTAGGGAGTTCAGGTTGAACGCCAACATTGGAGATTTTAACATGGGAGATATCATTCTGGATCCAGGATCCAAAGTCAATGCCCAAGAAGACATGGCAATGTATGGGAGAGCCCACATTAGGATATTCACCCATTCAACTGAAACTGGCAAATCAACACAAAGTTCTACCAATTGGGAGACTAAAAGGAGTGGCAGTAGACCTAGATGGAGTGCGCACTAAAGCTGGCTTCGAAGTAATAGAGATAGTGGACGACACAACACTTTACCCAACATTGCTCAGCTTGGATTAGGCGTTTGATAACCAGACCATAATCAATTTAAAGACACGAAAAATGACCTTTGAGTCAGGAGAATACAAGGTCATTGCGCCATTAGACCCATCCGAAGGGGAAAGGTTCGTACAACCTACTTGCTTGGACTTGGAGGAAATTAGTCAGTTGTACAGAACAACTACGCGAAATGAGGATTACATAAACCCAACTGCAGATGGGATACTCAGTTGGCGGAGCATCACCTCATCTGCGTCAAACTCAGATATGGGTTTAGAGAACTGGCAATAGAGGCTACAAGAAGTTTCCACAAGAAGATGCGCAAGAATAGACCGCGCAGTAAGATGGGTAGGTACGAAGATAAGGGAACCACCCAGCTTCCATGGGGTAAACGACCTAGAAGCATTCTTGACATGCTACAAAGATGAAGTGTTAGAAAATCAGAGACTCTTAGCAGTAGATATAACACTCAAGGCCACACCTGCAAGATGGTGAGGCGCACACAAAGGAACAATCAAGGATTGGTACCAATGTAAGCAGTTACTACACATTAGGTTTGGCGCAGAACAAAGAAGCAACCAACAACAAAAATACGATGGACAGGGGGCACCAACGAAACACTTGGAGAAGTGCAGAGCGTTGTGGAAAATGACAGCCTCAGAGGAATGGCCTCATCATTTTGTACACAGATTAAAGGTCATCCCAACAAACTGGTATATAGACCAGGAATTGTGTAGAGTAACTACAAGATGGACAATACTACAACAGAACTTTACAGTCACTTTCTCATTTGAGCATGAGAACCCCAACATAGATGCAACACTTAAACAAATAAGAGGGGTGATATTCATTAAGGAACCAGAAGTTGAACTCATAATAGAAGAACAACAACAGAACAAACAGACAGTGAAAGAATTGTTGTCATGCTACCATGTGCAAGAAGAAGGACCAGATGAAGACGATCCGCGCGATATTTAGATTGAGGAAGTTGAAGGCGAATGAGAAGTGGAAGGTCCACCTCTAGAATCAGAAGTAATTGATGCGCCAATCAAGGTGAAGAAAGTCAATATTGGGACAGTTGAGAATCCCAAAATGGCCAGCATTGGAGACTATTGGGACGAGCAAACAGTGGAAAACATAACAAAGTTACTACGCAAGTACAATGACCTATTCCCCACAACGTTCACAGAAATGAAGGGCATAGCAGGAGAGCTAGGTGAAATGAAGATACCACTCAGAGTTGAGGTAAGACCGAATAGACATTGACCATACAAACTAAATCCGATATATAAGCAAAAAGTCAAAGCTGAGATCGATAGGATGTCGGACGTTGGAAGCATAGAACCCGTGGAAGAATCAAAATGGATAAGCCCAATGATAGCTTAGGAGAAAAAACAAGGCGGGATAAGAATATGAGTCGACTTGAGGAAGTTGAATGATCCGTGCCTACATGACCCGTTCCCTACACCTTTCACAGATGAGGTGTTGGAGAACGTAGGAGGACAGGAAGTTTATTCATTCACCGACGTATTTTCATGATACCATCAGATCAAGATAGCACTAGAAGACAGATACAATACCACTTTTGCTACAGAATGGGGATCTTACCAATACAAAGTCATGTCGTTTGGACTGAAGAATGCACCAACAATATTTTCCAGAGTAGTCATAGCTGCATTTAAAGAATTTATCCACCAGTTTCTATAGGTATACTTGGACAATTGGATAGTCTATAGTCTGTTAGAAAGACCATGTAGATGTCTTGGGCCATATAGTATGCAAGCAAGGTTTACTAGTAGATCTTGCCAAGATTGTAGTAATCGTTAACCTGCCACCACCAAAACCAGTCTATCAACTAAGAGCAACATTGGGACACACATGATACTACATGAAATTTATAAAAGGGTATGCACAGATCACCACGCCAATGGAAAAACTGCTAAGGAAAGACACAAAGTTCCAGTGGAATGAGGATTGTCAACACGGTCTGGATACGCTGAAAGAAAAGATGGTAACTGCACCAATACTAGTATTCCCAGACTAGGAGAAGACAATCCATGTACATGTAGATGCATCGACCATAGCACTTGGAGCTATTCTGGCGCAGCCAGGGGCAGAAGAATTGGATCATCCTATAACATTTTCTAGCAGAAAATTGTCAGAATCGGAGCAAAGCTACAACACTACATAGAGGAAAGGCCTAGCTATGGTCTACGCGCTTCAGAAGTTCAAACATTACTTACCGGGGAAACATTCAAGATGTTCACAGACCATTCAACGTTCAAATACCTAGTCAACAAGCCAGTGTTGGGGGAAGAATTTGCAGATGGCCATTGCTGTTTCAAGAATTTGATTTTGAAGTAATAGTCAAGCCAAGGAAACTGAATGCAGGACCTGATCACCTGTCAAGGATCACAAATGGGAAGGAACCTACAAATCTAGAGGACAACTTTCCAGATGCATAGTTATTTTCAGTCCAGATCACCGATGAATACTTCGTAGACATTATCCAATACTTAAGTACAGGGACTACGCCACATGAATATAACACAGCACAAAAGAAAAGCATGGTAATCTGAGTTGTAGACTATCAAATGATTGGAGGACACTTATACAAAATGGGCACAGATAACATCTTGAGAAGATGTGTGCTAGAACATGAAAGACCAAGGATTTTAGCAGAATCCCATGAGGGAATAACAAGAGGGAATTATGCAGAAAAAGCTACTACGTAGAAGGTTTTGCGCATAGGACTATGGTGGCCGACCAGTCATAGAGACTCAAAAGAGTACTGCCATAAATGCGATGTATGTCAAAGGGTTGGTAAACCGAATATAAGGGATGAGATGCCCCTACAACCACAAATAACTTTGTAGGTATTCGACAAATGGGCAATAGATTTTGTGGGACCAATTAACCCACCAACAAAAAGAACAGGAGTGAGGTACATCATCACTGCGACAAAATACCTGACAAGATGGGCAGAAGCAACACAAGTAAAAGATTGCAGCGCAGAGACAAAAACACACTTCTTGTTCGAAAAAGTGATCACCAGATTTGGTTGCCCCAAGATTTTGACAAGTAACCAAGGCACTCACTTCATTAACAGTGCTATTAAGGATACGACTGAGGAATTTGAAGTTCATCATCAAAAGAGTACACCATATCATCCCCAAATAAATGGAATAGTAGAAGCCTTTAACAAGATCCTTGAAAATGCACTTGGGACCTAAAGATACCAATAGTATTGTGGGCATACAAGACCACATACAAGAAGTTGACACGACAAACACCATTCAAATTGGTATATGGACAAGAAGAAATAGTGCCACTAGAAGTTTTGGTACCTAGTCTACACGTAGCAGTGATTACGAAAATGACAGAACGAGGCATAATACAGGATAGGCTAAATCAACTAATGATCATGGAGGAAGATAGGATTCTAGCAGGGTTCCACCAAGAAGTCCATAAAGCAAGGGACAAATCTTGGCATGACATATATATCAAGAGGAAAAATTTCAAGGAAGGAGACTTAGTGTTGATGTATGACAATAAATCCTTTCAGCATCAAGGAAAACTCAGAATGCACTGGTTAGGACCATACAAAGTAACAATTGTCACAGATGGGGGAGCTGTACAGTTGAAGGGTTTAGGAGGCACAAAACTCAGAGGGATGATCAATGGGAGTCGACTGAAGCTGTATAAGGACAGTCAACCCCTGAGCACTTGAAAAAAAAAAATGCCACGTTGGACATCAAAAGATAATAACAGAGGTATAGTGCGCCGAAAAGAGAATGAGCACACACAATCAACAATGTTAGCCCGACGGAGATAAGGCCAACGATCATTACAAAGCGGAAACGGTGAGAAAGACAAATACGACAAAAGAAGCGCCAACTGACGACACTATCAGAATTGAATGTCGGAAATGAATGACGGGATGCCGCATTAATCACGCCAACTGGCGGCGACAAGGGAAATCAATAGCAAGTACGCAGGAACCGAAAATTGAATTAAAACACAATCGCAGTAATGTCTCCGACAAGCTTCACACGATGTCGATACAAAGCAAGCACGCGAAAGCGGAAATGTTTTTGTGAAATCAAGAAATGCATAGAGTGATAGAGAATTCAAAGCAGAGAGTTAAGGTTGCAGAGGTTGTAGAGGCCACTGATCTCGGCGAACAACATCCTTACCACCATGGTGCCACCCAAACAGGGAGAACCGAACCAGACTGCCAGACAACCTCGAAGTAGCGCCAGAGCACCATCGTTGCCATAGGGCAGCGAAAAACAACGACCTCGGCCTCCAGATGTCGTCAACATGGACGAAATCCCATCGTTGGATATGACACTAGGAAGCCCCACACCCATTGTGGAGGAAACCCAACAGACAACACCAGCGAACATGGACATTGATACACCGATAGAAGGACAGGGCCAACAGGCTGAGGACGCAGGCAACCAAGTGCACCTCGAAAACCCTGATGAAGCCTCGAAAGATAATGGGACAGCTCCAAACTAGGTAGAAACAATCGCGTCGAAAAGATCACAGACAACCACGCCATAACAACCACATGAGGGAATAATGGAAGATGTCATTGGTCGAACCAGATGAGCATTCAGAAGAACGAACAATGGAGGTTCAAACCTCGATTCAGCCACCACAACGAAAGGGAAAGCAGACGGTACCAAGGTCACCACGCAGGCAACCCACCGCAACCATTGTCTTGTCGCGCATTCCAAAAGCGGTACGTATATCAACAAATCTGTTAGGCCACGTGGAGAAATTGAGGTACTCAGACCATGACGTGATAGACACAAACAAGTTCCCAGAGTTTGCCAAGCAAGTCTACCTACAGACTGTGGGTATAGGACCCTTTCGCGAACCAATTAATCAACCAGTCCAGTGGGCAGCAGGACTAGCCAAAAACGAGATTCTAGGCCTTTTGGACGTACCGCACTTTGGGAGGGGCCAGTATGCAAACAACTGCGTCAATCAGCTGATGGCAGTCACCCATGGCGGATACTTGTGGCTAGAAAAACTCGTCTAAATAAACATAGAGCTCATCGCATACATCACAGGGTTGCCATCACGGGGTGAGGATCCCGCACAGTTCCTTGAGGACAAAACAAAGGAGAAAGCACTAGCCGAGGAAATGAAGAAGAAATATTTCACCGAAAGGGGGTCGCGTAGAATCATCATCAAGCGTATTAGTGATGTCGCGACAAGAACTGTCACAAAAATCATGGCATGTAAATTACTTAGGAAATGTCACAAGGAGGAAGTGTTGACCGGGGTTGTCACAGTTGCAGTACATGCGTAGAGGGCACCACACTCAACTGGGCCCCTTATTTGTTGAATATGTTACTAGACGGCTGCAAGGATGCGCAGGATCTGGGGACATAATTTCATTATTCATGGCTACTCATTATGATAGCCTTGATCAGATGGAAGGAGCCGAAGTATTAATTTTTTTCCACTAGACCCAATCCCTACCACGGAGCGCGATACTTATCATTGGGATCCGCTTCAGACCTCAAGAACAGAAAGGCGAATGCAACCATATTTGAAGGCTATCTCAGTGACATACAAGACAACATTGCCAACACTTGGAGGGTGACACTGAAAGCAATCACACAGTATCAAGGCATAACCAACTTCAAAGCCACTAGACATGCGATGTGGATCCAGGTGCAAAAGGATCTCGATAATCAATGGTTACAACTGCGCTACTGCATCAAGTAGGAGGACATAGAGATGGCCATTAAGGATTGAGAGGATGATTGGAGGATTCCAGTCCTCATTTGAGAAATACCGGCAGAGATAGAGGAGGAGGAGGTAAGACATGAACTGACACATGTCGAGGAAATAACAATGCCCAGGAAACCAAGGACATGTTAGAATAAGGCATAATAAAAAAAAGGGGGGACATCCAAGAAAGGCGGCCAAGCGAGGAAGAAGAACAACACATAGGCGCCACAGGTACAATAGAAATAGGTTGAGACAACACATGGAACTACATCAAGTACTACGCCATAGGAGCAATGCCAGACTAAGAGGCCAATCATCTAGACGAGGGGTGCGTGCAAGAAGGCAAAGGCACACAAAATGGCCCCACAATACATGATCACCGAGGACAATGCAGACATGGTGGCCCAAATGATCCAGGATCGCATAGTCGAGGATTTCGATAATGTTGTGTACCAAAGGGACAAAATTGATGAAGAGTAGGCCCACATTCGACAACTCCTCAAGCAACTCGGAGAAGCGCAGTCAATCGACAACAGCGTAGGAACGGTCCCATCAACATCACAGATAGGAGGCGGAGCTGGATCAAGTGAGCAGGACGGGATCCAGACAACATCACAGCCGAGCTCGACATTTCACGTCACACCCATCATGTTGCGCATGGACGAAATTGTGGGGCAGACACCCCTAAAGGAATTGGCTCAAATACAGTTGGTATTGACGCAGATACCAACCAAGGCCTTGTATGAACTGCAAGTCAACGTCACACAGGAGGTACAGTCTTGTGCATGCACAAATGCAGTGGAATTGCAATAGGAAAAGGATAATCAGGATGAGCTGGAATTCGTACTCGAGCAGGCTAAGCTCGAGACCAAAGATGAGAAGGATCACACGAATAGGCTGGAGCATAAATTGGTTGTAGCCTATGAGAAAATCCCAAAGAATGCGCAGATGGCCGAACTCACAGTGACACCAAAGATTGAACAGATTGTGCAGACAGTCGATCAATACCAACAAGAGATCGAGCACCTCAGGGAGCAACTCACACCTACCACTCCACCAGAGGTGAAGGAGCAGAGGAAGCAGGAGGTAACAACCCAGATAAAGGAGATAGAACGACAAGTCCACGCGGTGACCGACTTGTTCGAGAAAGTAGCACAACGTTGGACGAAGTTGGAAGAGGATTAGTAGGTCCAGGAGTGGGACCAAGAAGGAGAAAGGATAAGCGCAACTACCCAGGACCTCAAGCAGAGGCAAAAGACAATGTTGATCATGGAGCGTGTCAAAGGAGCACAAGATATGAAAAAACTGCAGGCATAACTCATAGCTGCGCAAACACAGAAAAATGAGTGCGAGGCTCAAATGGAACTGCTTTAGGACCGAGCAGCAGAGGTCAATGCACAAGCGGAGGAAGCCAAAATGAATATGGCACAAACCTAGGCATAGTGTGCAAGGATGGTCAGCGACGAGATTACAGTGCAGGTATTGGACACACTCAAGGAGAAGACCGCGCAGGCCCAAATGCAAGCAACGGAGCTCACTGAGAAGTTCCAAACAATCGCAAGAGAGATCGACAAAGCACACCAGGGTTAGGTGGCTCGGGACGAGCCACATGTCAGTGTTGGGGGCCTATTGGAAGCAGGTTGAATCAGAAAGAAAGGTTATTTTGGGGAGAAAGGCATGTAAGAGGAAAGCGACAGCTGGAAGGAAAACCAACACGCGCGCATGCATGGAATACCTAACGACGCTAGGGTTAGGGTTTTTGTAATACATTGTAATGGTTGGTGAGCCAAAAATATAAATAAGTAGTACTTAGGAGAGATAGAGAGAGGATAATAGAGACTGGCATAGACTAAGAGGGAGAGACAAAGGGGAAGGAGAGAGGAAGGGTACTGTAAGAACTGCATGAATCATTAAGTTGGTGAGCTAAGGAGGGAATGAGCGACTCGATCCCAAGCGTTAGATCGTAGGTTGAGGAGCCTAGTGCGATCTAGTCAGCCTCAAAGGGATCGAGGAGCCTGCTGAGGGGAGTGAGAACCAAGAATGTAAAGCGTGTGGCGCTGCAGTTTTGAAACTGCCATAATAAAAGAGCTTGAGAACCAGATATTTGTTGATGTAGCCCAGGAGGGGATGAACCACTGTAACACTTGTGTTATGTGATTGAATGAATGTGTCTTTGTGTCTGATTAATTGATGGATGATTGAATGAATGAAGTGATTAAGTAGATCTGGTATTTTACATGCATACGTAGAATAAATGTTATAACATAACGTTAAATAGACTAAATAAAGGTTGTGACATACAAGTACATATCTCGCTTAGTCCCTGGTTGCAAACACCTGAGTATTGCAACCACCCATAAGAGCTATCTCAGGTGAGACTGTGCAGTGCACTTTGTGTACTGCGTTGCCTTCTGGGTAACCAGAGGGCCCGATAGTCTTAAGGGATTTTGTTGGGAAGCTTCTTGGTTATGAACCAGGGTCAATCTGTGATGGTAAATGGTTAAAGAGAGAGGGAAAAACCAACACATATCAACAACAAAGTGAAAGACAAATTTAGGTTGGGGATTGGGTATTTTTCAGACTTCAACCTTATAAGCAATCTACTCTCAAACAAAAGAAGAATTAGAAATTGGCTCCAAAATTTTATGGACCCTACAAGATTCTTCGAAAGATTGAAGAAGTGGTTTACGAGCTGGATTTGTCTTCTTCTTGCATTGATAAGGTTTTCCATGTCTCTTGCCTAAAAACTGTTATATGACATACTATATCAATGTAGATTCTACTTATAGAATCAAACGAATAAGGAAAGTTGATTCTTTAACAAGAAAAATGTTATATATTGATGTTCTCTTTGTCTTCGAAATAGAACCATTGTGGACTACTTAATCAAGTGGAAGAATATGCCTCCAAAAGAAGCTACGTGGGAAAATGAGCAATTCATGAAGAAACACCCTTGATTACAAGCTTTGAGGGAAAAGTTTTCTTAAAGAGGGCGGCTATGTTAGGGTCCTAACCCTCATTCATTATTAGTATATTAGTTATACTTAGGTCAAACTAGATTCTAGGATACATCATGCCCTCTTTATTTCCTATTTATAATAAATGATATTCATTTGAATAGGCATTTTGTTTTGTGCATTGAGTATACTGTAATAGGAGGTTCCCCCCTCAAAGAGGCCGCTTATTCATTGACTCTCTATCATTATCAAGGAGTGGAACTATTTATTCTTTCTATTTTTTTATAATATTTGGTTCATAGGGGGTATGCGAAAAGTGAACCAATAATTATGAAAATTTCATGTTCAAAAGATCAAGGGAGTATGCGAAAAAAAACTTGGAAAAACATAACACTGACTAGCCTTGTGACCCATGTTAACTAATAAAAAACTACCACATGGAAGACAAGATCTTGCCATGTGCAAAATTGATGAAGACCGAAGCTCACTCAAATCATTACCACTCCATGCCAAGAATACGCTAATTATATTTTGAACATGGCTCAACAAAGGTTGATTGAATTTACATTCAACACCCTTTTTGCTAAAAACTCCATGAAAACACTAGTTGAAGCGCTCAATAGAGCTAAAAGTTCCTTAATCTCCCTATAATTAATCGAGTCTAAATAAGAAAGTAGAACTATGGGATGTGAGGACTGTTATCCCCGATATCTAGGGATAACTAGGAGATCATGTCTCGAGGCCCACAGGTCCTAGACATGGAGTACTGGGAGCAGGATTGACCTGAGCATGGCCCTGGAGGGCCCATCTTTCTTCTTCTTCGCCAGATTTGTCCTGTCAGTAGTAACAGCTTCCATCACCACCGGCTTGGACTTGCACCGGAGAGGACTCTTGCTCCATGAGGTAATTGGTCCGAGGTATCATGGTATGTGTCATATTTGATCGTTATAACTTTCTTATATATGCATTAGGTTACTTTCATTTCTGATGACTGCTTGGATCTTACACTAATCCACTTGACCATTGTTGGGGTGATTGATGGGGTGACTTAGCAAGCTTGTAGTCATGGGTTTTGGTTAGCCACCAAGGGGGATTTGCAGAGCCATCGTCCACTCCCACCATTTTATCATATTTACATCTTATACCCCCGCAAATCCATCCCATTCCCCTAGTCCGGCCATTAGGATGACCTTTGAGGGTTACACTTTGTCTTGTGGGAAGAAGGGGCTAAAGGCCCAGGGGGTAAAAGTAGCCGGTAAAAGATAAAAGCCATAGGAAATAAAACCTAGAGATGTTTCGCCCAGGGGATCCCTGAGAAGGCAATAAAAAGCCTCTCGATAAGAAACTAAAGGGACCCTAAGAAAAAATAATAAAACAAGACCTAACCAAGAGGATAGGAGGTCTCATCATGAGCCGACCCATTATG
>SNQJ01S0054086.1:60009-85578 GCA_010110895.2 Picea sitchensis
CCTAGGGTTTGACTCTTAGGGTTTGAAAAGCCTTGGCCCTACAACACTTTTCATCCCTAGATTTATGTTTTGAAGCTAGCCGTTTTTTGCCAAAGAGTTTTAAGGAAAGAGGGAGGAGCATGAGGCCTTGCTTAAGCAACACCAGAATGAGCCTCTTCCCCTTAGGGTTTTGACTTTGTGGCCCTACCATTGCAGCACTAAAAAGCCTAACTCTCTCGTCCTTAAATTTAGATCCTTCCAAGCCTTTAGCCTTACTCCTTGACTCCATTTACCCTAAAGGCACTAGTCAAATAATGCAACGTTGAGTCTTTTGTGTTAAAACAATCTTTCTAGCTTCCAAAAATTAAAACCCTAACTAACCCTAATTCTATGATGACATCATGCCTATTTTGAACTCTTGGCTGGTATAGAAGTTGTGGCTAGGTCATCCATTGATAGACATTGAAGTGTTGAGTATTTTCATTGGCTTATTTTGCAAAACGTCCACCTCATTGCCTAGCAAACTAACCTAGAAACTAGGCTGACGTCACCTCTATAAGGCTTGACGCAGCAACATTATATGTGAGCATATTTAAAGCGTTGTGATAATCCAAGGATTGGTTTTTGTACATTGAATGCTATTGTCATTTTGGTATTTATGGAAGAAGTGATATTATAAGCCATAGTGATTTTTTGCAATCATTGACTTCGTCAATAATTACTGCTATATGTGTTCATATATAATAAGGATAGTCATTAATTTATGAAGTACTAACCACTGTGGCATATTTTAGCTTTATTGTTGCCTTGTCTCGCAAACAGGTGCCTATTATGTGGAATACCTTCACTTTGACTATCTTTCTTAGCAGTAATCTGTGAAGGGGAAGACCTACTTTGACCTTTTGAGCCTTAATCTCTCGATCCTTTTCCTTTCAATACCCCAGATTACTAGGGACGTCTCCCTTGGGATTAGCCACCCTGAATAGAAAGAGCCCCCCATCGAGGTGACAGTGGGTTGGGAAGCTCCTATTACGCCAGTTTGATCTTTACCTTTCAGCCACTTGACCTAGACTACAAACTAAGCGATAACATTTTGGCACCGTTGCCCGGGAACACTGAGTCAACCTTCCTCAACGACAAACCTTTGGTAAGCCTTGCCTCAAAGACCCTTTTCTTACAAGCTTACCTGGCGACTCCACTACATTTTTTCCCCTATTCTTTGGTAGTTTAAGGGAAAGTATCTGGCGACTCCACAAACCAAAAGGAGGTTCATTAACCCTCCTCTAGCTTTCAGAAGGAAGCCTCCAGCTAATTCACCTATTGTCAAGTCACTTTTTGGAAAGAGACTTCCTTTAAATATGACTACTCGTAGTGGAAAATTGTATTCAAATCCCGCTATTATGACAACCACCACTATAGCAAACCCTGTACCTCCTGTCAATCCAAATCCTCATAAATGGTCTCACCCAGAGAGTTATAATTGCTTTGATTTCAGCAACATCCAGGGTGGAGAACATGACTTGCCCGCAGATGCAAACTCCTGGCTACCTTTCTTTTCAGGAAAGGGTACCTCCGAAAATTCACACTGGACCCAGTTTTGTGACAGTTTTGACTTTCATCTAGATGGTCAAGATCATCCTGATGTTTTTATGAAACTCTTCGCAAGTTCTCTTACAGGAGATGCTAAGGTTTGGATTGATGGACGTCCTAAGGGAAGCATAAAGAACGTTGAAGAACTACAGAAAGCCTTCAAAGTGAGGTGGTGTGATAAAGAACATTCGCAAGACCTTTTTTCCCAGTACTCCAACATTTGCAAAGGACCTTGCGAAAGTATAAGAGAGTTCATTGACAGGTTTAATCTTGTCCTCAAAAAGATCCGATCAAAGGTTGGTTCAGAAGAAGCTATCATCGATCAGTACCTGTCCTCTTTAGAAGGAACTTTGCAATTCAGAGTTAAGGACCGATCGCAAACGACTTTAGAAGCAACACAAGATATGGCTTTTCAGATTGAGAGAAATCTTGATTTTGACGACTTTATTGAACAAAGAAACATGAATTGTGAACTATGGGATCCAGGCAATGAACCTATGCCAGAGCCTGAGCCTTCGAGCATCCTCCAAGTCGAATTAGCCCCTGCCAAGAGGAAATGGAGCCTTTCTCATAAGAGTGATATCTCTCCCCAAGAGCCTCCATTGAAGAAGGCCCATCCAAAGGACGAAGATAGGGATGCGCCACACAAAAGCTTAGAGCCAAGTCACATTCAAGACTTCTCTCTTTTTATTCATCAAGTGGGAGACCGAGTTGCTAAAAATTGTGAATTCAAACCCTTTTATTTCTCCCTCCGAATCAATGATTTTCTCCTCCACAATTGTTTGCTACACCCAGAAGCCAAAGCCAATGTAATGACAGAAGAGGTTATGCAACAACTGGGCCTGAAAATTTCACGAGCTAATACCAGAGACAATTTCGTGAAGGGAGTCATTAACAATCTTGAAACAACTTTTGACTCTTGTCCCAGCGCTACTTTCTTGATAAATGTGATTATTGTGGACGATGTGAACAATTTCGGGATTATCATCTGTAACGATCTTATTGAGCACTTAAACGGAAGTATTCACAGAGAACTGCCCAGGGCTATCATCCCTCATCCTGAAGGAGGACATTATACCATCTACAATGAACCATTTTTTGGATCACCGGTTGAGAACCCCGATGAGGTAGATGATCAACTTTTATGCATCAACAACGGTCTAAATGATTGGTTCATTCAAGAAGGAAAATTGGATATGGACACAGTCGAGGAAACGGAAGGAATCTGGACATTAGAATTTGATGGCTCGCACTCAAGTTGTGGATCAGCATTTTTTGGATCACCGGTTGAGAACCCTGATGAGATAGATGATCAACTTTATGCATCAACAACGGTCTAAATGATTGGTTCATTCAAGAAGGAAAATTGGATATGGACACCGACGAAACTAAGGAATCTGACATTAGAACTTGATACCGTGACCTAAGTTAGGATCACCACGGAATAGTCTTAATAAATTGGTCAGTGAGATTTTCACCATTCTTATAGATTGAATCGCATTAACAACAATGGTCGAAAATAGCTTTGATTCTTGGACCTAATCAAGCGATCGACAGAGGAGTTTCAACTCGAAGTGAGGGTAATTCAATCTCATTGTTTCACAGGTTCTAATGAGGTTTGCTACTAAGAATGAGAAGTTGAAAAGGTATCGATATGTGGCTCAAACCCTTTCAAACTCCTTTAGAAAAGTGTCAATAGAAGTCGCTCCTCGAGAAGAAAACCATGTGGCGGACGCCCTAGTCATCTTCAACTCTACTTGGTAAACTGCATAAGGACCTCTTCATGGTCAGTACAAAATGGAGGTTCTTTTTTAGACCCTCTATCCCCGACAATCTAGAGAATCGCGTGTCTTTCTCAAGATGATGACCAAATTATCGATTCATGGAGAATAAGAATTCATGTGATAATATTTAGGACCAATTGGCCGATCTTATGACTTGAAATCATCAACTCAAGAAAACAATACTCTCATTTAAAGTTGGTTTGTGTTCCCCTAGAAAACCTCTTTGATATGCATGATGTTTTCAAAGGAAAAAGAAACAACAAGCAAGTTGAGGAAGCCCCTCGAGTTCAGTACGAAACGATGGATCCAAGAACAATGAAAATAGGAAAAGGGGACCACCGACAAAGAGAGGAAGGAACAATCGAGCTCATCGTGGAATTTTACAGAGATACCTTCCTTGAACTACACATGAATTGAAGGCTCCATAGGAGAGATTATCCAAAGATGCTATACCCCGGTGAGACAAACCTTTCGGACATTAAAAGTTATAAGTAGCCACCAACCCGGGTTAGTTAAGGATACAAAAAAGAACCTTAAAAGATGGTCGACGCCTCTATCATATCCCGATCAGGTTCTTTTTGGATGTCAAATCTAGTGGTTGTTCTGAAGAAAAATGGTGATATCCATTTATGTGTTGATTTCCATAACCTCAACCAGATGTCGTTAGTTGATAATTATCCTCCCAAACATGGAACATCTACATCAACGAAATGTGATGTGAATGATGTCGATGTCGATGGATTCGAGATACAACCAAGTTTTACTCAAAAGCGAGGATCAACTCAAGACCCAGATTTACTACTGGGAACTTTTGTATGTTTGAGAATGCCATTTTGGTCTTAGGAATGCAGGTGCCACCTTTCAAAGTACAATGGACTTTGGCCTTTAGAGACCCCATACAAAAAATCATAGAAATTCTATCAAGATGACCTCACAGTTGTGTTTAAAGAAAGGAAAGACCATCTCTCCCACCTCAAGATTGTATTTGAACGATGTAGGAAGTATGGCATCTCACTAAACCCAAAGAAGTCTCGCTTTTTGGGATTGATCAAGGAAAACTACTGGGACACATGGCCTCACCAGAGGAGTTTCCCTATCGGACTCTCAAAGAATCCAATCCAAGATGTCGCCCACCAACAAAGTACCCCGCAATCTTTTCTTGAAAAATCAACTTCATCCGCATATTCGTGCCTAACTTTGCTGAAAAAATAAAACCATTAAGCGCTCTGCTAAAGAAGGATGTTTCTTTCAGGTGGGGATATGAGACCAATAGATATTTTGAAGATATAAAAAATGCCATCTCTCAAGCCCCAGCTTTGATCAAATTCTCGATTTTCACTCTAGATTTCATAATTTTCATTTGTATCCCGTGACACCATCAGCAGATTGATGCGTATGATGTCGCATTAACCTTTGAACATCCCGTATCTTTGCGAGCAAAGTCCTAAGATATTTTGAATTGAACTACACCATCACGTAAAAACAAGTTATTTTCATTAAGTCCCCAAGACTTCATAAATTATGCCTGCTATAACAAAAATCAAGGCTACATTCCATATCCACCAGAAGGATGTTTCGTCACAACAAGACTGTATGGGCACTGTGGAAAGTCGGTTTCAAAAATCCAAGAGTATGACTCGTTTAGATATAAACCCACTAAGATAATAGCGGACAAGGTTTTGCCCAGATGCTCACTGAAAGCAGTCAAGAAGCTATATAGATCGGTGAAAATGAGTAGGTAAATGTAATAACTAGTGAATTGAAACATGATGAGTGGTATTCTGAAATAGTTTATTATCCTCAAGAACTTGTCTTGTCCTGATCACCGGTAGATCACAAGAGGAGAGCTTTGAGGTTGAAAGCCGCGAAATAATCAGCCTAACGTAAAACTGGGCTTGGATGGAAGAACTCATGGCATTATACTTCGGCGCGAACAAAGATGAGGCAAAGAAGATTTGAAGAACTACACTCGGTACCACGGTGGACATTTGCCAGACGTAATTCATCACCACACATAAGATTTTGAGGGTCGGCTATTATTGGCAAACACTCTTTTCAAACAATTACCAGCATGTTCGATCTTGCCAACCCTACCAATACTTCACTGACAAACCGAGACTTCCAACACAGCCTTTGAAACCAATAGTAGTGGAAGCACCAAGAAGGGTCTGGATTTATCAAGGAGTTCAAAGACAATTCGAAAGTAATGGATATCATGGATCTTGACTACGACTATTTACCAGATGGTTTAATCGATCCCTACTAAGAAAGCCATCAAGAGGTTGTCATGAACTTCTTAGAGATCGGATCATAACAAGGTTTGGGATACCTTCCAAGATCATTACGGATAATGCCAAAGCTTCGCCTCCTATGCTCCGGTAGAGTTTTGTTTCAAATATGGTATTACCTCGTCCCATTCCTAATCCATACCCACAAGGAATGGACTAGCGTAATCAACCAACAAAACTTCATGAATATTCCAAGAAGGTTGTCAAGAAAATAAGAAATCATGGGATAACAAATTAAAGTATGCAATATGGGCGTATTGAACAACAAAGATCGCCCACAAAACCTCCCTTTGAGTCGGTATAACGACTGAAGCAAAACTCCTTGTGAACCTCCAAATTGACCTCCCATTTGTAAATAACAATAATGACTGCATGCATAACCAAGGGAGAATAAACCAAATGATAGAATTAGACGACTCGAAGAAATGCCTTGGTCAAATAATAAAACCAAGAGAAAGTAAAGAACACTTTTTGACCACAAAGCCAAGGACAAAAGTTTCACTGAAGGAGATCTTGTCCTACTATGGAATAAAAGAAAAGAGAAACCTGGAATGCACAAGAAATTTGACAACTTATGGGGAGGCCCTTACAAGATAAAAAAGTTGTGCGGGTACAAATTACTTCAACCTGGAAACAATGGAAAGAGAAATTCTGAAATTACCGGTGAACGCTTTTGCATATCAAGCTGCTACTATACCTGCATTACGATTATGGCTGTAAGTATGAGTAGGTAGGCACTACCGTGCATTATACCGTATGCATTTATTGTTTGTTTCCTTTGTATATGCATCTTGATTGTTTTATTTCATATATGTTTATATTATTTTGCTAGGTGGCAATACCACCCCACCTTTGGTCACTGATGCTTTCTTGTCAAGTGTGAGCTGGTCTATAGGTTTATGCCAGATTGCTGAGGTTCTTTGCCTACGCTAGCAATTAATGTCCTCGAAGTTATTTCGATGTTATCCCCCATATCTGTGGATAACTCAGGGAGATCATGTCTCGAGGCCTACGTCCCAGACATGGAGTACCGAGCAGGATTGGATTTGAGCATTGACTCGAGGGCTCCATCTTCTTCACTGATTTGTCCCTGGCCATCGCCAGCAGCCTACCAATCATTTGGACTTAACCGAGGACTCTTGCTCCATGAGGTAATTGGTCCGGAGGTATCATGGTATGTGTCATATTTGAACATTCAAAAAGGTTGTCGAATAAAATAAGAAATCATGGGATAGCAAATTAAAGTATGTGGTATGGGCAGATCGAATAACAATAAAGACGTCCACAGGGAAAACCACTTTTGAGCTGGTATATGGACTAAAAGCAAAACTTCATGTGAACCTCCAAATTCTATCCCATTTGCACAACAATACCACTCGCATGCGCATAATCCACAGTTTTAAATAAACCAACCGATAGAATTAGACGAGACTCGAAGAAAATCCTTGGGTCAGATGATAAGGAACCAAGAGAAAGCAAAGAACACTTTTGACCACAAAACCAAAGACAGAAGTTTCACTGGCGAGATCTTGTTCTGTTGTGGGATAAAATGAAAGAGAATCTTGGCATGCACAAGAAATTTGACAACTTATGGGGAGGCCCTTACAAGATAAAAAAGTTGTGCGGGTACAAATTACTTCAACCTGGAAACAATGGAAAGATAAATTAAATTACCTATGGAATGCTTTGCATATCGCTATCATCCCTCCGCATTAACACATGATTATGGCTGTGGCAGAAGAGTAGGTAGTAATCTTTACGGTGTATTATACCGCATGCATTTATTGTTTTACTTTATATATGCATCTTGATTGTTTTGTATCATATGTATGCTTATATTATATTTACAGGCAATAACGCCTAACCTTTGTCGCCGATGCTTCTTTGTCAAGTGTGAGCAGGTCTAGGTCTATGCTGCAGATTGTCGAGGTTCTCATGCTTCACAAGAAGTACATGTCCCCGAAGTTATTTTCGATAAGTTATCCCCGGCTATCTTAGGATAATCTAGAGATCATGTCTCGAGGCCCACGTGTCCCGACATGGAGTACCGAGAGAGCAGGATTTCGATATGAGCATTGACCTGAGGGCCCATCTTCGCCAGACATTTGTTCCGGCCATCGCCAGCCAGCCTTCCATCACCACCGACTTGGACTTGCAACTCGAGAATTCGGCTCCATGAGGTAATTGGTCCGAGGTAATGTTGCAGCGTGTCATATTTGATCGTTATAACTTTCTATATATGCATTAGGTTCCTTTCATTTCTCGTGACCGGCTGATCTTTACACTAATCCACTTGAACATTGTTGGGTGATTGATGGGTGACTTAGCAAGTTTGTATTCATGGGCTTTGGTTAGCCACCATAATTGGCAGAGCTATCAGTTCATCTCTACCATTTTATCATATTTATATCTTATACCCCCGTGACATCCATCCCATTCCCCTACTGACCGCTAGATGACCTTTGAGGGTTACACCTCCTTGTCTCAGGGGAAGAAGGGGCTAAAGCGCCTCGTGGGTAAAAGTAGCCTAAAAGATAAAAACCATAGGAAACAAAACCTAGAGATGTTTCGCCCAGGGATTCTTGAGAAGGCAATAAAAAGCCTCGGGATAAGAAACTAAAGGTACCCTAAGAAAAATAATAAAACAAGACTCCAACCAAGAGAGGATGGGAGGGTCTCATCACTGTTTCCAATTCCATTATGTTCATAGGTATCCAAATTTATGATGACAGAATCCATTCTGGTCACCACACTGTGGCAAAGACCTTTGGTTGTACCAAAGGAAAGGGGTCTCTCATCACGGCCACCTATCATTTCTGTATGATGTACTAGAAACACTGCCACTGTCACTCAAGCCAAGGCAAGGTCTTCCACGACCTTCAAATAAAAAAGAAAGAAAAGCAATAAATAAAAGATAAAGGGCTAAAGGGTTTGGAAAAAATGCATCCATGATGGGTACAACTCGGCTCCTACAAAGGTACCCACAGAAGACTCGGGCTCTGGTCTTACTCTCAGGACTGACATCCCTAAAACCATATCACCTCATAAACATGGCTTGAATGATCTTCTAAGGAAACTTTCCTTATCTTGTGGTATTAGCCCAATAGGTTGCTCCTGCCTGGCTTTCACCAGACAGGTAGATCTGGGTAGGTAATGTCTTTGAGCTATTAGATGATACTAGGGATTTCATGCATGTATTCGAGCAAATTTAAATGATGAAATATGATTGACATTGCTATGATCCCGAGGGATAATGAGCCCATGGAGGGCTGTAGCCCTTGATGTGCGTGACCATGTTTCTACGGGACAGTACCAAAGGGACCAAGACACATGGGGATGATTTCGTCCTCCTAAATATCAGCATTCACCGATGGTTGTTTGGATGGTAGAGGCAGGACAATGCTGTGATGAGCCCTTGCATGAAGAAGAAGAAGGAAATCCTCACCCAGGATGCTTTAACAGAGCCCGACCTAGGGGGAATAACCCACTGCAAATAGGACGTTTTCCTTTGATGGAAAAGACATCACCCAGGAAAGCAGGACATTATTATGGCCGTGTGGCAGTGTGATGAGGTTAATGGCACGTGTGGAAGCTTGGAGGAGCCCCAGAAGGGCCAACGCTTTGCCTTTGATACCGATCTTGCCCAAAAAGGGCCAATCTCTCCCTCAGAGGGGCCCCTTTAGCTCATAATTTTGACATTTTAGCATTTAATGCATATATAATGTAATATTATTAAGCTTCCACTGTTTATCGGCTGCTTTGATGACCTATTTTTGTAATTAAAGGTCATTTGGATGATATAAGTAGAGGACGTTGAGCCCATTTTAAACATAACACAACTCACCTCTTGTGAGATACTATCTTTTAGTCTCTTTGTCTCTTGCATTTGGCCTTTTGGAGTTGAGGGGCTACACTTGTGGAGGATCATCTTGGCATGTTCATGGTGTTTTTTATCATTGGAAGGTTTACAACTAGGATTTGCTAAGCTTCTTGGATTTGTAAGTATATTTTTCTATGCAAAACTTTCGATTGAATGGTTGTAGGTTAAATATCTTTCATTTATGATTACATTGTTGTTCTTTTGCTTAATCATTGAAAACCTAGGAAGCAAAGCAGCACACAAGTAGGTCCTTGTTTCATGTCCCTGCTGTAGAAAAAAAACTTTGTTTAGTTATTTGATTAAGAAGAATATATAGCCCAGCTTATCATACACTAATTTTTCTAAGTTAGTTTTGAAACATAAATTGAAGAAAGAAGACGCCCCAGGCCTAATTCTCGATTTTACAATCTAGGGTTTGACTCTTAGGGTTTGAAAAGCCATGGCCCCAAACAACACTTTTCTTTCTCCCTTATATTTGTGCTTTGAAGCTAGCCATTTTTGCCAAAGAGCTACATGAAAGAGGAGGAGCATGAGGCCTAGCCAAGCAACACCAAAATGAGCCTCCCTCCCCTTAGGGTTTTGACTTTGTATTCCCGCCACAAAGACTAGAAAGTTCACTAATTCTCTGGGTCTCCAAATTTAGATCCTTCCCAAGCTTTAGCCTTACTCCTCAATTCCATTTACCCTAAAGGCACTAGTCTAATAATGCAACGTTGAGTCTTTGTGTTAAACAAATATTTCTAGCTTCCAAAAATTAAACCCTAACTAACCCTAACGACTACTAACCCTAATTCCATGATGACGCCATGCCTATTTTAAACTCTTGGCTGGTATAGAAGTTGTGCGGCTAGGTCATCCATTGATAGACATTGAAGTGTTGAGTATTTTCATTGGCTTATTTTGCAAAACGTCCACCTCATTGCCTAGCAAACTAACCTAGAAACTAGGCTGACGTCACCTCTAGAAGGCTTGACGCAGCAACATTATATGTGAGCATATTTAAAGCGTTGTGATAATCCAAGGATTGATTTTTGTACATTGGATGCTATTGTCATTTTGGTATTTATTGAAGACGTGATATTATAAGCCATAGTGATTTTTTGCAATCATTCACTTCGTCAATAATTACTGCTATATGTGTTCATATATAATAAGGATAGTCATTAATTTATGAAGTACTAACCACTGTGGCATATTTTAGCTTTATTGTTGCCTTGTCTCGCAAACAGGTGCCTATTCTGTGGAATACCTTCACTTTGACTATCTTTCTTAGCAGTAATCTGTGAAGGGGAAGACCTACTTTGACCTTTTGAGCCTTAATCTCTTGATCCTTTTCCTTTCAATACCCCAGATTACTAGGGACGTCTCCCTTGGGATTAGCCACCCTGAATAGAAAGAGCCCCCCATCGAGGTGACAGTGGGTGGGGAAGCTCCTGTTACGCTAGTTTGATCTTTACCTTTCAGCCACTTGACCTAAACTACAAACTGAGCGATAACAAGGCCTCTCATAGATAAATGATCAAGATAATAACCAACTGAAAGGTCGTATATTGTCTCCAAGGGTTATAGAAGAGTTTCATGCCATTGCCATCACGATATGTCTAACCACCAACACCTTAATAACTTTTCAAGTTGAAGAGGAGATGTATTCGAACCTAAGGTGTAAATTTGGGTAGGCCTCTACCACTAGTTGAAGCGCTTAATAGAGCTAAAAGTTCCTCAATCTCCCTATAATTAATTGAGTCTAAATTAGAAATCTAAACTATTGAATGTGAGACCTCTCATAGATAAATGATCAAGACAATAACCAACCGAAAGTTCGTGTATTGTCTCTAAGGGTTATATAAGAGCTTCATACCATTGTCGTTATAGCACGTCTAATCACCAACATCTTAATATCCTCTCATAGATAAATGATCAAGACAATAACCAACCGAAAGTTCGTGTATTGTCTCTAAGGGTTATATAAGAGCTTCATACCCTTGTCGTTAGAGTACGTCTAATCACCAACATCTTAATAACTTTTCAACTTGAAGAGGAGATGTATTCAAACCTAACGTGTAAATTTGGGTAGGCCTCTACCACTAGATTGGTTATTAAGAATATTGATTGAAGGTTATGATGAAGCAATGGAATGGAGATCTACATCTTGAACACTCTTACTCTTAGAATATAATCACTAATGTTAACTCTAAGTGACTCCAAGTCAATAATAAAAGTGAAAATGCAACTTAGGGTTAACTAATGTACTAACTTAATTACGTAGTCCAGAACGGTGGGTTTGTGGAAGAAGTGACCCGGACTTGTGGAAAAGGGAACCTCGTCCGGCGAGATTTATTCAGTGAGAACTCGCTTTCAGTCTGCAGCGAGACACCCGAAGTGCATTACACCCATAGAGTCCCCGTCGGGAGCGTAGAAGAAGAGAAATCCGACCCCAACAACGGTATTGTTCTGTGCCCTAACCCGAGCAGACTCTGTCTGTGCGTGTTGGTGACTGTCGTATTCAAACAGCGGTATTTTTAATTGTGTTCACACAGTAGTAATTTCCTTTGTGGGTTTCTCTGAACGATTTATAGTTTGAAGAATATCGGTCTGTGAACAAGTGTGTTCTTATTTATCAGTACCAGAATATTAGTCTGGTTGAAATAAAAAATTGTTTTGGAGAATGAGATTGATGTTTTTTTGATCAGAGGACAGTGGATAGAGCAGCACAGAAGACAGGACAGTGTACAGACTAGCAGTTGTCAAGAAGTCAGATTATCAGACATTAAAGGGTTAAGCGTCAAACAGAGGTAACCCAAAATTCATTTTTTAAAATGGCAGGACAATACACTCTCAGAATCTCAGAAATTAAATGGTAACAACTATGTTTCATGGACAGTTTTAGTGGAAAATATTCTTTGATTTAGGAATGTATGGGCATTAGTGAAAGGGACAGAAACCAAATCCTGTTTGTTTGTGGAAAATCTGTCATTTAAGAAAGATTGTTGGCATAATCTTAGAGTAAGGGTCATAATAATGATGGTAAACAGAATAACTCCCAAAAGTCTAATTCTGTGAGTGAACAATCAAACCCTCTAGATGATAAAAAAAACTACTTATTTGTTGTTCACAAACAAGTACGTCTCACTTCAATGATGTTTCATGGTTGGATTTGGGCACAACCAAATACATGACAGGTTGTCACCACTTGGTGGATATGGGGAATGCCTTCGGTGATGGAGATTCAGTCACAATGGTTGATGAAGCTACTTATGAAATGCAGGGAAGAAGAAGCATTGCCTTATGAATGCTAGATGGGCAAATTAGGTATATAAAAAATGTTTGGTATGTTCAAGTGTTAAAAAGAATCCGTGCGAGAAATAGCCAAGATTTTTTTTTTAATCACATTTGATGATCAAAAGTGTGAAATTTAAGACAAGACTAATAATGCAATTGCGGTGAGAGGAGTAGCAGTTGGTGGTTTGTATTGTTAGATTTCGTTATGCACCCAGACTCGGTGCACACACACCTCAGGTCTGGTCTATGTTCTCAAGCTCTCAAAAAAATACACAAATTAGCACAATTTGAACTGTAAACATAAACACACTGAGATGCCTAACACCTTAGCACAACGGAAGATAAAACCAGCAATTAGATCATACACAGGTACACAACAATTCAATGCCGAAGTCACATGTTCTTAAAATCAGAACAACAGGGCTCCCGTACCAGGGA
The DNA here is from genome assembly GCA_010110895.2 of Picea sitchensis. Classification (NCBI taxonomy): domain Eukaryota; kingdom Viridiplantae; phylum Streptophyta; class Pinopsida; order Pinales; family Pinaceae; genus Picea; species Picea sitchensis. The sequence continues at coordinate 73,248 of SNQJ01S0054086.1, forward strand.
CAATGGCCAAAATTCTTTACATAGAAAACATCTCAAATACTTACAAGTTCACCATAGAAACCCTCCTTGGTTTCTGTGCCCAATTAACTGTCCAAAAGGCCACTGCTGTAACACACCTGTTACAGCCCACAATCTGCTGTTCAAATCCTTCAGAACAGCACTCAGAACCTGTCTTAACACTCGCCCAGAAGTGTCCCAAGACTTGGCTAAATCAGCCCTCAAGGCTGTCCAAGACTGCTGCCTGTAACAGCTCCTTTTCCTTGCTGTTATACAGGCTGTTACAGCCTCATTCCTTGGCTGTAACACCTTCCAGACAGGCCTAAACACTGTCCTTCAACTGCTGCCTCATCCCTGCCTTCCTGTACCTGCTGTTGCAGCCTTTTCCTTGGCTGTACCACCTCCTGTACCTGCTGTCCAGCCCCTTCTAGCAGGGCCGAACCCTTCCACAGCCTGCTGCCACCTCCTGGTACCTGTCCAAGCCACCCTGGCTGTCTGTCTAGGCCTGCGGCAGTCCTAGAACATCTCCAGCAGGCAGGCCGCAGCCCTGTACCAGCCTGCGGCTGCCACCTACAGGTACCTCAAGCTGCAGCTGCCTCTCTTTGGCCTGTGGCAGCCTTCCTACAGCCCTGTACGGCTGCCCTTTACCCCTCTTACAGCCTCCTCTAGCCTGCTGCTCAACTCGGCCCTCCTAACACAATGAAACCTGCCCAGAACAAGAGTAACAACAAACATGAGGCCTAGCGGCCTCTCTCCATGGCTGCAACTAAGGTCACCACATTCGGACTGAAATTACCAAGCATCCACATCATAATGAATTGTCACATCATACTCAACTCCTTTTATACAAGTCTTAGGGGTCAACTTAGAAGCCCCTCTACAAGTCAACATCAAATTAGACTGTTTATGTGGGTGTGAAGCCCCAACACAAGCCCACAAAGCCCATCGTCAAAGCCCCCAAGTCCCCAACTCAAGATACAAGGGGTTTTCACCAAACGAAAGGGATAATCTGTTGCCAACGAAGATTTCCACATGCCTGACACCTAGGCCATGTGAGAATACCTGCCCGAAGCTACAAAACATCAACACTCCCTCTTAGCAAGGGAGGTATTCTCACTCACTCCAATAACTCCTGGAAGTAAGTCTGTCTCCCACACTGGAAGTGGCTCTGCCTCCCATACTGGATCCGCTACCACAACTGCTCTCCAATCCACCTGATTGGCTGCTCCCTTTGTCACCGAAGCAAATTCTGCTGTATGAAGTAATCCCATCTTGGAAGACACCCTACTCCTAGAAGCCTCCCGCTTCTGAGCATCTTCACTGGCCATCTCAACCCATGACACCATCTTGACAGTTTTGGAAGATGCCTCTCTCCCATTTGGACCTGAAGGTAGACTCCCTTTGAACGGTTGACTCTCTCTCTGAGCCCGCTGACTCCCTCTAAATCCATTGACTCCCTCTGAGTCTACACAACCTCCAGAGCGACCTGCTCCTTGTCCACTGCCACTCTGCTACTGTTGGTCATGGCTCTCATAAGTTGGCCCTTTTGCTTGTTCACGTTGCTCTCTCTAACTTCAAGACCACTGCTGTGTCAGAGTTAGATACCTGTCCATCCTGGAACAAAAGCTACATAGCCCTTCTCCTCAATCACAGAGGCTGAGAACACACTCCTGGCACCCATAACACATTTGCCACTCGCAACGCATCTCCTGTCTCCATCTGGAATGACACTGTACCAGATCCCTGCACTACATGCTTGGTCACCATACCAAGCTCCAAGTACATACCTGAGTCAAACTCTGTGAAGCTCACGAACAAATCCCATGTTCCTGTCATATGCCGGTGGCTCCCACTATATAAGAGCCATGCAATCCTCCAAGGCAAGCCTCCTGCTTACCCAAGTCATAACAAATCCAATGGACTTCTGCCCAAGTCCATCATCCAAGTCACAAAACTCTTCGTGTCTACACACACTGCCATTGAACCTATGTCCTCTCACTAAACAATCCTAAGCTTTGGATGGATACTCGGTCTAGTCCACTCTAGACCTTCGTAACTCATATTTGCAAGTGTCCTCATCCTCCTGGGTCAAATACCTCATACATTGTCGCACCTCGACAATGTACAACTCTCCAGCGTGATGAAGACTCTATCTTGTCAAGCTCCCATCCACACAAAGCTATCTCGTCTGTGCCAAGGCAGCCGAGGTGCACCCATCACAACTCACTATGACAAGCCATTGGAAGTCCATCCTCGTAGTTGGCAACCCGCCACACAACATACTGCTGCGAACTGAGCTCTCCGCCAATCCACCAAAACTCCCAACCTACCACACTGCCGAGCTGCAATAGTCCACAACTCCTCGTCTCAACGGTCCACTCCATGTCTCAAACCAGAGACCATCTGTCCTATTTCTACTTGCAACAGTCATTGTAGCTCCCTCTCAGAGCTAGCTCCTCAACACTGCTATAGCTCCCTCTTAGAGCTGTCACCTGTGTAAATAACTCATATCCAACTGCCCTACTCAGAACCTCAAGCTTTGATACCATGTTAGATTTCATTGTGCACCCAAACTCGGTGCACACGCACCTCAGGTCTGGTCTATGTTCTCAACAAAATACACAAATTAACACAATTTGAACCGTAAACTTAAACACAGTGAGATGCTTAACACCTTAGCACAACGGAAGATAAAACTAGCAATTGGATCATACATAGGTACACAAGAATTTAATGCCCACGTCACATGTTCTTAAAACTAGAACAACAGGGCTCCTGTACCAGGGACAATGGCCCAAATTCTTTACATAGAAAACATCCCAAATACTTACAAGTTCACCATAGAAATCCTCCTTGGTTTCTGTGCCCAATTAACTGTCCAAAATGCCACTGCTGTAACACACTTGTTACAACGCACAATCTGCTATTCAAGTCCTTCAGAACAACCCTCAGAATCTTTCTCAACACTTTCCCAGAAGTGTCCCAAGACTTAGCTAAATCAACCCTTAAGTCTATCCAAGACTGTTGCCTATAACAACTCCTTTTCCTTGCTGTTATACAGGCTATTACAACCTCATTCCTTGGCTGTAAAACCTTCCAGACATGCCTCAACATTGTCCTTCAACTGCTGCCTTAGCCCTGCCTTCCCGTACCTGTTGTTGCAGCCTTTTCCTTTGCTGTACCACCTCTTGTACCTACTTTCCAACCCCCTATAGCAGGGCTGAACCCTTCCACAGCCTGCTGCCACCTCCTGGTACCTGTCCGAGCCTCCCTGGCTACCTATCTAGGCTTGCGGCAGCCCTAGAACATCTCCAGCAGGCAGGCCACAACCCTGTACTAGCTTGCGGCTCTACAGGTACCTCAAGTTGCGACTTCCTCTCTTTGGCCTGCGACAACTTTCATACAACTTTGTATGACTACCCTTTACCCCTCTTACTGTTGAGTTTTGGTGTACCTCAGGAAGTGGTTCCCTTGTGGTTTTCAGCCTCTAACCACAAGAGGGAGATGTTGGTACCTTTGTACCTTGTACTTAATGTCTAATTTCACTTTGACTTAAGAGATTTAAGTCAAAAGTGAAATTTGGTCATTTTAGCTGAAAGTGACTATTAATTCACTTTGTGGGTGAATGAATTAGGAGACATAAAGTGAACTTAGGGAACTTAACCCAAAGTGGGTTTTGAGTTGAGATTATTGTGGGATGATCCCAACCATTGATTAGGGATGGCTTGGGATGATCCTAGCCATCTCCATTTAGGTTTCCTTATGGATTGCTCGAGGAGGGCGCAAGGGGCCATTGGAGGCTCATTCATTCATTTGCTCACTTGGAGAGCTTGAGAGAGAGCATGAGGATGAGGTTGGAAGCACTGAGAGAGGGTAGCAAGGGCGCCTCCTTCCATGGAGGGCTCTAGGAGGCTTTGGCTCTCATTATTTTGTGGTGATCACTCTTGCTTGGAGGAGGGCACACTATAGGAGGAGGGCGCACACCTAGCAGGGAGGAGCTACACTTGGAGGATTGCAGATCTGTTTGTTTCAATGGAGTGGTAGCACACAAGAGCACATTTGTGTGCAAGGGATTCTTCTTCAGAGCATCCATGGTCAAGGGCACATCACTTTAGTGGATTTGGCAACAAGGGGAAGAGGCGCACTAGTCTTGGGCACATTTCTTCCTGGATCCTTTGGCAAGTCTCGAGAGGAGCTTTCTTTGTATACAGGTTCCATCATATTGTATTTCTTGTTGTATCTCATGCTTTAGACACCACTTATATATACTTCCATTCCAAACTTGTTTTCCCCGGGCGTGGGGGGGGGTTATCCAGGGTCATGTTGATCAAAAATACCTGTGTCCTATTTTCATGCATGCTTAGAGTGTCGATCAACTTATTTGTGTTGTAAAGATCTAGAGGAGTGTTACTTGTTTTGAGATATATTGCATGTGCTAACCACCAGTTCGAAAACATTTGCAAGGGCACCTCAAAGAACACTTAACCAATAAAAATTATGGGCAGAAAGTTACTAAACTGTTTGCTGTCCTAAAAACATCAAAGGACAGTTTTGGAGATTGAAACTTAGAGCCAATCTCAAGGTCAAAGACAAACCTTAGTTGGCAACCTCATAGTACCTCAGTTTTTCTTCACTAACAACCTCCTCTAGCCTGCTGCCCAACTCGGCCCTCCTAACAAAAGGAAACCTGCCCAGAACAAGAACAAGAAAAACAAACATGAGGCCTAGCGGCCTCTCTCCATGGCTGCAACTGAGGTCACCTCATTTGGATTGAAATTACCAAGCATCCACATCATAATGAATTGTCACATCATACTCAACTCTTTTTATACAAGTCTTAGCGGTCAACTTAGAAGTCAACATCAAATTAGACCTTCTATGTGGGTGTGAAGCCCCAACACAAGCCCACAAAGCCCATCACCAAAGCCCCCAAGACCCCAACTCAAAATACAAGGGGGTTTTCACCAAACAAAAGGGCTAATCTGTTGCCAATGAAGATTCCCACATGCCCGACACCTAGGCCATGTGAGAATACCTGCCCGAAGCTACAAAACATCAACATGTATAAGTTGGATGTCATTCTTGTCATCCAAGAGTTCTTGGGAACGGTTAACCAACATGCCTTTGGTATGCTTTGGCATGAAAGGTATGAGCACCTTAATTTTGCCTACCTTCAGCTTTTGCATCAGAAACAAATGGTTAGATGGCTTCCCTCAATTCAGAAAGACAGTGCACCATGTGAAGGTTTCCTTGCAGGCAAGCAACATCGAGATCAATTTCTAAAGGAGGCATCATGGAGAGCATCGGAGTGGTAGAATGCAAAAATCGCACCCTAGTCACAATGGTTAGGTGCATGTCAAACAGGGTTGGATTTCTCAATATTTTTTGGGTTGATGCTATTAGTACAATTGTAAACATAGCTTTCCATGTGTTGAACAAGTACTTGACCAAATTGGTTGAGGGTAAAACTCTTGAGGTGGTTTGGTCAAGTGCAAAACTTGATAGTTATCTCTCTCTTGAGTTGCTAGGGTTTCTTGGTCTTCTTGGAGTATCTTGGAGCATCTTGGAGGTCTAGGGTTAGGGTTTATCCCTTGGAGATGGGAGATCAAGGTTTTGTGATAAAACCTTAGGGTGGAATTGTGAAGAAGAAGAGGAGAGGACGTCTTGTCTTGGAGGATGTGTTGGTGTGATTCTTGCACATTGAGTCTTCTAGGAGCTTAGGGATGGACTCATCACTCGACCATAATATATATTTCGTCACTGGGTACATGCTCTTCGCATTCCTCTAGGCTAGCTCAGAGTGGGCTCACATAGACTTCAGGTAGAGACAGACCACCAGATTGATCGAGCATACAAACTTTGTCAACTATGCTAGCTTCAGGAGGTCGAGACCGAGGAGCACTTCATCTTCCGCTGCCCCATTTATTATGAGATCAGGGGGCGATTTCATTGCTTATTCAGGGGGACTCAGACCCTCACGGGATTCTTCAGGTATTCGGATCAACGGTGCTTAGCCTTATACATATAGGAGGATTTCAGGCTCTGGGCCCATACTCTTCAGCCTCCTACGAGACCAGATCCTAAACGACGGATCACGTCCTTCTTCATGGTGCTACCCTCTGGAAGGGGCACTAAGAGAGACACCGACACCAACGCAGCCCTGGACTCCAGTTTAGTTCGGATCCGTGAGACCTTCCCTTTTCCCACGAGATTTCAATGACATGACCGGACCAGATCCCTTCCTAGGAGACGAAGGAGATCTCCCAGACCTCGTCGGTGCACTATCTCTATTAGTTAGCAACGCAATGGATGATCTAGGTAGCCTACTAGCCCCCCCTTACAACACCCTATTATACTCAATTTCCTTCAGTTGGCCTTGGATGGTAGGAGAGATGGGTCCACTCCAGTACAGACCTATTTCCTTTCTTCTTCTTCTTCTGGCTCCTCTTGTCCTTAGATCTTCACCTACGGTACATTTCATCTTCAGAGCAAGTCTCTGAGCTTGGGGTTGAGGGTTCTTCATGCCTCGGAGCTGATCTCACTCTCTACCTTATTGCACTTTACTTTCTGCATTTTGCCTTTTATAGGAGACCTTTTGGTACTCCCGCATTGTATTGACATCATTGTACTCAACAGTTTCGTTGACCTACTTTTGTGGTCATTAGTTGGACATTAATAAAATTATCTTATCTTTTCTAGATATGGTTTGGAGAGTTGGGGGGATTTGTACTAGTCATGAGACACAACTATGGTATGTACATGTACTTCATTTTGAGCATATTGATGAAATTTCCAGGTGTCGAAAACTTGTGCAATTTCCATATTTGATTTTCAGGTATATATGTTCTTTATGCATTGTTATTTACAACCATATGTATCTTGTTGATTTGACATAAGTAAAAGGACAATTTTTAAGTGATTTAACATCTAAGAGAAGAATACAGGGCGCTGATTTTACTGCTGTCATAATGTTATTGTACTGCTGTTATTACTGTTGTAAAAGAGTATTTTCAGATTTGGTTATTGGTTAATAAGTTGCCCTAAAAGGGATGAAACTTATCCTTTTGGTTTGGTATCTTTTCTCCTTGAATTGCTGGGAAGTTTGGGCTGTTTGGAAGTGAAACATTGTATTCTTTTCGCTGCTGTTTTGTACCTTGTTTTACATTATCCCTAAGGTTGAAAATTCGCAGGGCTAAGATCCGAGAAACCTTCTAGGTTGAAGGTGAAATTTCTAGGTTGAAGGTGAAATTTCTATTTTGCATTGAGTTTTGAATTCCTAGAAATTTCACATGGTATCAGAGCTTGTTATGGTTGAGATCATTCTTGAGTAAGAGGGAGTTTGTATTTCAGCTAGAGTTTCCCTCGGATAGGTACTTGACCTAGTTGAGCTCATTGGGCGAGAATTCCTAGGTTGCTTGGGAGAAATATTGATCTGTAAATTGTCGTGGATGTTCCACTACAACAATTCGTCAAAATAGATCTGATAAATAAAACTGAAATCTACATATGAAGGTTAAATTCCTTTAGATTCCAAAATATTTAGTTATTGATTTTATGCTTATGCATGAAATAGATAAAATGCGAAAAATAGAGAACAATAGAGTACAATCACACACCATCGACAAGGCAACACAAAGATTTGCTCTAGGAAACCCTTATGGGAGAAAACCCAGCTAGAAGGTGAGGCTGCTCTGCATTCTTTTCTCCGGTATGGAAATAATGCAAGTGCAAAGGAGAAGACACTCTTTATGGAGTTGCTTGAGACCCGTGGCCTATTAGGCCACTACAGAACATTAACCCCCTTTGTTATGCTCTCTAATTTCCCACTCCCAGTTGTTCTTCTCTGCTATGGAACAACAATAACATAGAATGGAATCTCTTCTCCTCCTAATGGCCCGATATTTAACATAGCCCGATAGCCATCTAGGGTTAGGTTTTTGACTTCCTCAACCCTCAATTGTGGTAGGATTTTGAACCTTCTAGAATCTTCTTGAAATTCCTCACGTGGCTAGCCCCATATGCATGAGTAATATGAGTTGATGTGGCATCCTCTCGTACCATGGTGGTCAACACAATAGGTCAACTTGCGGGAGGCATAACTTTTGCATACGAACTCCGACTGACACACAGTCTTCACCGTTGGAAATGTCTCGGAGTGTAGAAGTGCAAAAGTTGGAAACCAAAACCCCCAAAAATGTCGTTTAATGCCTCAAAATGGCTCTGGAAGGTTCCAGACCCCAATTTTCCAAACTGGGACTTGCCATTGAAATGACCCTACAAGCTGATCCCCCCAGTTTTTTCCACTCTAAAAGCATCGAGATAGATGGAAAATAATATAATGATCCAATCTGGATCATACCTCCCAATTTAGGGAGGCTTTTGGTCCCCAAAAGCTTTACTGAATGAGGTGAGGAAATTTTTCCTCCACCTTCTCCTTGGAGTACCACTTTGCTTTTCCTGGAAGTTGTCCTTTCAACCCAATTTGCCAAAGGTCATGCTGCCCGTCTTGTAGTTCTGAACCACTTCTACAAAACTATGTTCTCTGCTAATTCTGCCTGAGCGTTTGGTGCTAAGTCCTCTATGGAAGGTAGGACCTGCTCCCCCTCCTGATCCAACATGGAAGGCTCATAGAATTTGAGATTCTCCACATTCACTACTGAGTAAATGCGCATGTATGGGGGTAGACTGAGTCTGTAGACATTATCTCCTACCTTTTTCAATACCTCAAAAGGACAATATCGCAGAGCCTTGATCTTCTTACCAGGACCCTGTAGCCCTTCCTTATTTAGCTATAACCATACTCTGTTTCCCACTCTAAATGTTCTCTCTATTCTGTGTAGGTCATGTCTAGTCTTGTATTTTTCCTGTGACTTCCTCAGTGTCTCTGGTACTTGCAAATGGATCTGCCTGATCTTCTCAACATTTTTTTTCTGCTTTTAATGCACATCCTGTGAGGTCCTCCCTTACTCCTCCTTGTTGTCCATATACAACATCTAAGGGTGAAGGTGGAAAATACCCAAAGCAAGTTTCAAAAGGTGACTTACCAGTAGAAGTGTGGACTGCTCTGTTAAAAGAGTGTTGTATATAGATCATATTTTCATCCTAGGTCTTCGAATGCTTCTGATTCTAACCCTTCAAAAGTTGCACCAAAGTTTTGTTGACTACTTCTGTCTGCCTATCTGTCTATGGATGAAATGTTGTAGATCTCTTCAACTTATTGTCCATCTTCTCCCACAATGTAGTCTAAAAGGCACTGAGAAATCTGATATACCTGTCTGAGATGATGCTCCTTGGTATCCCAAAGTGCACCCATACCTGTTCAAAGAACAAGTTTGTTGCTTCTTGTCCCTTGATGGTCTTTTTATAACGCACGAGAATGAACATTTTGCTAAACCTGTCAAGTACCACAAATAGATAGTCATGTCCCTTCCTGGTTGTTGGTAAACATCTCACAAAATCCATGGAAATACTTTCCCAAGGTTGGTAAACATATGATATACCTGTCTGAGATGATGCTCCTTGGTATCCCAAAGTGCACCCATACCTGTTCAAAGAACAAGTTTGCTGCTTCTTGTCCCTTGATGGTCTTTTTACAACGCACGAGAATGAACATTTTGCTAAACCTGTCAACTACCACAAATAGATAGTCATGTCCCTTCCTGGTTGTTGGTAAACATCTCACAAAATCCATGGAAATACTTTCCCAAGGTCGAGTGGGTACAGGGAAGGGATGGTATAGACCTTGATTCCTGTTACTGGGCTTGCTGGTACAACAAAGTATACATCCTCTAATATACCGTGCTACATCTTCTTGCATTTTGGGCCAATACATATACCTTTGTAAGTTGGCAATTGTCTTCCCAACACGGAAATGTCCTGCAACCTTGGAAGTGCGAACCTCTATGATAAGCTGCAACTGTTCACCTTTAGGGACACAGAGCTTATAGAGTAAACCATTCTGGAAATGATAGTCAGCCTTTTCGTCACCTTCTTCTATATGAATTTGACCTTGTAGCTACTGAAACACCTCCTTGAAGTCCTCATCTTCTGTGTATGCCTCTATGTATGCATTATGGGTAAAAGGCTCCATGTGCATCAGAGTTCCTAAAGCTGTAATCTTGGATGTGGGTGGCCTTGAAAAGCATGTCTGCCAACTTGTTTGTGTTGCCCTTCTTATACTTGATGACTAGATGAAATTGTTGTAAAAACCCCATCCACTTGTAATGCCTGGCTTGTTCTAGCTTACTCTAGGCCTGTAAATACTGGAGTGGCTGGTGATTTATGTGGGTGATGGTCTCCTTGCCCATCAGATAGTGCTTCCACTTCTTGACAACGTGAACCAGGGCATAGAGTTCCTTGTCATAGGTAGGGTAGTTGAGAACTACCCCTTGAAAAATTTCAGAATGATCGCATACCGACCTTCCTCCTTGCATCAAAACTGCTCCCATGGCATACCCACTTGCATCTGTCTCCACTTCGAAGGGCTTTTGCAAGTTTGTTAGTGCGAGCATTGATGCTTTATTGATCTTTCTTTTCAGCTCATTGAAGGTCTTCTGCTGATTCTTCTCCCATTGGAAACTCTTACCACTGGTTGTTATGGCGTGGAGTGGTGCAGTTACTGCTGAAAGTGAAGCTATGATCTTCCGCAAGTATTGTGTTGCCCCAACAAAGCTCCTAACTTCTGTGCAATTTGTAAGAACTGGCCATTTCATGATTGCCTCCATCTTGGTGAGTTCTATCTTGAGCTCGCCTCCACCGATCACGTACCCCAAATACATCAAAGACTGTTGAGCAAACTGTTAGAATTAGGGTAAAGATGCAGAACAATAGTATCTTTTTATTTTCAGTGAATAAAACAACTAGATCTAAAGATCAACAAACTTAGAACACTTTAACTAGTATTCAGATCTAGGAGATCTAAAGAGAAACAACAATAAACTCAGTAAGGATTAGATCTGAAGATCAGAAACAAAAAACTCATATCTACTGTTCAATAAACAAGAGTTTTACTAATTGGACAGTGAACAGATCAGAATAGGATAAACAGAAAAGTGGATCTATAAAGTTGTACACAAGACATTACACAGATCTGCAGATCTAAAACTAATCTGATCATAAACAGTAAGCCAAGTAAATGTAAATTCAATGTGTAGCTTCAGATCTAATAGTTGAAACTCAAATCTAAATAGATCAAACAGTACTGAAGTCAATTAAGATCCAGATCTGGAGATGATGAGCAACTTACCTGGTACAACAACCTTACCTCTGAAGAAAGCACAATAACCATAAGAGATGTAGAACCATTTGTAGTATGCTCAGACAAAGGTTCAGTTCATAGATCCACCTTATAGGTTGGATCTCTTACCAATAGGTGAAGGATCTTTCTTGCCACCAAGGAAACAAAACCAGCAAGGTCTTCACAAGGTTGAANAGAGATGTAGAACCATTTGTAGTATGCTCAGACAAAGGTTCAGTTCATAGATCCACCTTATAGGTTGGATCTCTTACCAATAGGTGAAGGATCTTTCTTGCCACCAAGGAAACAAAACCAGCAAGGTCTTCACAAGGTTGAAATCCTCATACAAGTTTGCTTTAAAAAACACTCAAAGCTCTCACACAAAGAAACTGAGAACATAAACCTTTACAGGAGGAGTGGCTTAGAGGAAGTCATAGCTCAAAAGAGAGATCTGAGCAGAAATAACTTTACAGCAGAGAGGAGGAGAGGTCGAGCCACAACAGTACCCCACACTGCAGTGTAAAAGGTTGCACTCTACACATACACCACAGCAAGAAGGGGCCGCACCCTATAAGCTTTACACAACAAAGCAGAAGAGGGGCTGCACCCTAGAATTCATCCTCAGTAGAAAAGAAAGAGCCGCACCCTAGAACCCAGCCACAACAGAGAATGAAGAGGCCGCACACCACAGTTGGAAATAGAGGGGCAGCACCCCACTGCCAACACTCAAGATAAGCCGCAGCCACACCACAACAGTCTGCAAAAGAAGATTAGAAGAGGCTGCAGCAAGAAGACTTCATTCACAGAAGAAAGGGGCCTCAACTTCAACGACAGAGAGGAGCCGCAGCTAGGAGAGGTCCGAACACACTTAGAAAACAAGTGATGCAAGAGGTGAGTGATATGAGAGGGGAGGTTCTATTTTATAGTTTGGGTTAGTGCAAAGTTTAAATTAAAATATTATTAAAATATCATGTTTAAATTAGATAATTTAAACATGATATAATTTAAATCTAATTTACCCTTAAAAACATAAAAACTCCAAACCAACACAAGTAAAGGTAAGGGAGGGTTAGCAAGGTGGCAATACTCATTCCTTCA
>SNQJ01S0054086.1:92385-102408 GCA_010110895.2 Picea sitchensis
TAACTGCTTGGTCCTAGACCAAGAACCCCAGTCATATACTGGGGGCCCTCTCAGGGGTCTTTACTGCTTGGTTCTACACCAAGAACCCCAGTCGTATACTGGGGGCCCTAACAAGGGTCTTTTGCCATGGCACTGACTGTTTGGTCCCATACCAAGTACCCCAGGAGTGCACTGGGGGCCCTAGATCTCGTCTAGGGTCTTAACCATCCTCCAGGAGAATGGCTCTTGCAGCTGCTTATAAATTTAACACAAACTCACATTTCTTGAGATTGCCTAGCAGTTGGTTCTTCTTCAGGGTCTCTAAGACCTGCATAAGATGTGAGACGTGCTCCTCCCAAGTAGCACTATAAACCAATATATCATCCAAATAAACAATAACAAATGAATCTAGATAAGGGCGTAAGACATCATTCATTAGTCTCATAAATGTAGCTGGTGTGTTGCATAAACCAAATGGCATAATCGACCACTCATACAAACCTTGCCTTGTCTTGAAGGCAGTCTTCCAGGTATCTTCTTCTTTGACTCGTACTTGGTGATATCCTGATTTCAAATCCAGCTTAGTGAAGTACTTAGCATGTCGCAACTGGTCCAACAGATCATCGATCCTTGGCAGAGGGTATCGATTCTTCAATGTAATCTTGTTCAATGCCTTGTAATTGATACACATTCTCCAAGTCCCATCCTTCTTGGGAAGAATTATAATATTATAATGGGTGACCCACAAGATGAGGTACTTGGTCAAATCGCACCCTTCTCCAACAACTGTTGCAACTGCTTCTTCACTTCATTTGCTTCTAGAACAGACTGTCTATACAATCCAATATTCGACAATGGGGAGTTTGGCAATAACTGTATTTCGTGCTCCACATCCCTCTTGGGTGGTAGCCTTTTAGGCTCCTTGAACACTCCTCTATATTCCTGTAGCAACTCCTCCAACTGATGTTTCTGCTCTTTAGTGCACCCCTCTAGGGTTGCCTTCACTCTCATTGACTCATTATCAGACTGATTTTCTCTTAAGAAAAGCAAAACATATTTCTTACTAGAACTAATCATATTCTTGGCTTGGTTGGCACTTACCAGTGAGATATTTGACTTGCCTTTATGCGCATTGATGATGTAGGACTTCTCATCCTTGATCAGTCAGTATTGGTTGGATCTCCGCATGAAGATTGCATCCCTCACATACATGCAAGGGCTTCCAAACACTATTCCACATACATCAAGAGGTACTATGTCCAATTCCACTTCATCAAGAAAATCAACACTTATAGCAAATTTAATCTTACACTATTTCGTCACCTTTATCTCTGCATCCTTGTTTACCCAGCCCAATGGATAGGGGCTAGGATGATCGTGAACCTCCAATCCAAGCTTGTTGACCAGATCCACTACTATGAGATTAGCCTGTGAATCAACGTCAAACAAAACATCTATCTTGGTCTTCTTGACCTGAATCTTAATGTGGAAGAGCTTGGTCATCTCCTTCTCTTCTTAGTGATGAAGGCTACTCAAATTCACCTCTTTCTGCACAGAGGTGTCGAAAACCTTTCATCCACATCCGAGTTACTTTCAACCCGATTGATTGAATCTGTGGCAAAAAGTTTTTTTTTCTTCCCGTCCTTGCGGTTCTTTGGGTTCATCTCTGCATGTAGTTTCCAACATTTTTCCTCGGTGTGGCCATCAATGTTGCAATGATTGCAATGGTTGCTGGGATCTTTGCACTGATGTGTAGTGACTGCTATCTTCTTATCTTTTCCCCCTTTCCACTTCTTCTTCCCCTCCTTGGAATCTTCCTGGTGCTCTTTCTGCTTCGAACCACTTGGTTTTCTCCTTCTTTTGGCCTATGTTTTCCAGGTACTATGCCAGTACACACGCCTCATCCATTACCCTTGGCTTGAAGAGCATCACCTGCTTTCGTAGATGATTGTGTAAACCCCCAAGATACTTGAGGAGTACATCTGGGTTCTTGGGAGAGATACCCAACATGATGGCCATCTTTCTGAACTCAGTGGTGTACTCCTGTACACTTTGCCCCTGCCTCTGCCTGAAGTAGTGCCACCGGATCCATTGGTCCTCTACATACTCGATAGGGTAGAATTGGGACTTGATGAGGGTTTTGAAGTCCTCCCACCTAGTTACTGTTGCATCACCCTCTAGCCTAAGTGTTTTCGTATGGCTTTCCCACCAGATTAAAGCATGGCCCTCTAACTTCAATCTAGCAAATGCAATCTTCTGCTCTTTATCTATATGGTGAACACTAAAATAAACTTCTAGTTGTTGCAACCAATGATTCTGTTTTAATGCATCGATCTCACCTTGGTATGGCTTTATGTGTTGAATTATTGTAACTGCGAAGAATATTCTACCTGAGAGAGAGTTAAATAATATTATTATATTTAATGAGGCCCTACTGTGCTATAGTAAAAGTTGGCCCTATTGTGCCTTGTCAGTTAAAATGTAAATTAAGAGGGTAAAGTGACAGGTCGGCCTAGACCTAATTATAGGCTGGCCAGACCACTATTTATAAGAGAGGCCAGTGCCTCATTTGGAGATACACACACACCTAGCTCTGCAGTGCGCAAGTCTTGGAAGAGAACCTCTGCAACTGGGGGTGACGTCATGGAGGTTTTTTGGTCTATGTCTTGGCATCTCTTGGTTAAGTAGTGCACTACACTTTCCTAGTGAAGGAGTAGAAGAGGATCTTCTGCTTTGTTTTTGGTCTATCTATTTTGAGGAAGTTTTGCTGGGTTTTCTTCCCCATGAGGGTTTCCCAGGATAATCTGTGTGTCTCTATTGTTTCTATGATTCCCTCTCTTTCAGTGATCTTATTTATGCAGCTAATGTGCTAAATGATTATAATAATAAAGAAGAATCGTAACTGCTAGCTGTATAAGTAAAACATTGACATGGTATCAGAGTAGACCTGAAAGAGACCAATTCACAATTTATAAAGAAGTATCTAGCCTCAACGCACCCTCTCCCAGATTCAATTTTCAATGTTGCAACTGCTGCAAAATTAGGGTTTCTGCATAAATCCTAAGCATGACGTTTTTACCTTTGTTGGAGAACATTGTTGAAACCAAGACCATCTAAGAGCTCTCCCTAGGAGGGTGCATCTAGTCCTTGGATCAGAATTTCGAAATTCGAAGTTTGAGGAATTAGGGTTTCCTCATCAACCCTAGGTTGCAGTTGCAGTGCCAGTTCCTTCATGCCAGTTGCAACACCAGTTGCAGTGCCAACACCAGCTGCAATACCAGTTGCAGTGAAAGTTTTTGTGACGTGTTGGGATTGATTTTTATTGTTCTAGTGCGCCTTACCCTAGCAAATCTCCAACTAACTTTAAGTTACAAGTTGAAGCACCTTTGAAGTTTTAAAGGTTTGTTATTTCTTATCGCTCTTGCCGGATGGTGCCACTACCTGCCAATACTGTCAGAGGTATGTACTTACATATGTTCAAACTGTATCATTATTCTAAAGGATATTTGCGGGAGAAAGGATCTTTTGTCTAAACAACAATCGTAGATCCAACACATTCAGAGGAACAATGCACCCTAGGTTTGATTAATTTGATATGCCTCTATTTGTTATGGCATTATTGTGATCTTATGAACATCTAGGTTGTATGTTGATATGTTGAACTTATGACCATCATACTAACCATTGGTCAAAATTGAAGTCAAAGTATTAGATTGATTAAAGTTGAGATTATAGAGTTTATTCTCTAACCTAGTTTTCTATCAAGAAAGCATATTATCTTAGTATAGAGGACAGGTTGAAGAAAATACTTGTCATCTTGAGTGAAGGAGACTCTGAAGAATGTAAAATTTCAGACCCCAACCCGGTTTCAGTCTCGCTGATTTTTCAGCCAATGTTTAATGCCCAAACCCAGATTTATAACAGCCAATTAAACTCAGCAGAAAATAAATTTCAGAACTGAAACATGAGGATTCTGAACATCGTTTTTAACGCAGAAATAAAAATATCGGCAACACATAAACTCAGAAAAAATAACACAGTGATTTTTGTTCTAACAGTGACCCTGGAAAAACCCACAAGGGGAAAACCAATGAGAGAGGGAGTCTTTATTATTTGGGAGCTTCAGAGAAATTCTGTTACAACATATTCATCTTCAGAAATTTTAATGACAAACTTATGTCGATAACCGTGCCAAGTCTTCACACAGGGAATGAGAAAACTCCTCCAAACTCTTTGCAGAATTTTCTGCAACAAAGTACAGGTCTGCTCCTCGATTTCTGTGCCTCCAAATGACTGTATAGATGCCTCGAAATTTGTGCCAACAACAACAACAAATTTCTAGGTGTATTAATGGTTGTACGATCTCCTAGAAAACTGTGCCAAACTTTCCAGAAAACACACACAACAACCCACCTCGATTTCTGTGCAATAAAGAGGGTGTACGGACTATAAAAATCCATACTGTATGGACTGTGTACAGTCGCTGTATCTTCATCGAAATTTGTGCCAAAACTGAACCATACGGACTGTGTAAATCCGTACTGTACGACCAGTAATAAATACTGCCCCCTTTCTCGATTTTTGTGCCCACAAAAAGGCTGTACGGACCCCGAAATCTGTACTGTATGGTCTCCTGTATATGCTGTCCTTCCTGCCTCGATTTCTGTCCTAGTTTGTAGCCTTGGAATGCGTGCCATAGCTCTGCAAAAATGGCCCCTTCCTCAAGCTCGAAAATCTGCTCTTGCTCTCTCTCAAAATGTTTCAACAACCCACAATGGGTGTGCCCTCCTTACCCTAATCGACCTCATGAGGGAAGGTGAAGAGTCTCTTCATCCAACGGTAGAGATTAGATGAGATCAACGGTGGAAATAAAATCACTTTATCTACCCACTTTCCTTAAGTCTCAAAAAGTCACCTTTTAATTTGCATCTCACAAATTAAATGACTAGGGTCCACATTAGGCACTTTCTCACCCCTTAGGCGCCTAGGTGATGAGAAACACTTGCCTAGATACTTTTTAATTTAGTTTTTAACACTCCCTCTTACCAAGGAAAGTGTTACTCACCACTCCAAGCTTGTCCCTGAAAAATACAAACTTGCCTTTGCCCAATGCTTTGGTGAGTATGTTTGCAACCTGCTCCTCTGTAGATATGTACTGTAGCTCCACAACTCCTCTCTGAACATAATCACAGATGAAGTGATAATGAATCTCGATATGCTTAGACCTGTCACGAAAAACTGGATTCTCCGAGAGTTTAATGCAACTCTGATTATCACAGTAAATCACGGTAGGCCTCAACTGCACACTAACAATCCCACCAACAACTTGCGAAGACAAAGGGCCTCACAACTGGCCTGACTGGTTGCCATATACTCAGCCTCTGCAGAACTCAAAGCCACCGACTTTTTATTCCAACTGAACCAGGACACAACTGCTGAGCCCAATCCGAAACAACACCTTGAAGTACTCTTCCTGTCATTGGCACATCCTGCCCAATCCGAATTTGTATAGCTAGCCAGATGAACTCCATCTCCTCTCTGATAGTCCAGACCATAATCTACCGTAGCACAAAGATACCTGAGCACATGTTTTGCTACCACCCAGTGCACTCTCCTAGGCTCCATCATGAATTGACTGAGAGTGTCGATAGCAAAACAAATATTTGGCCTGGTATTGACCAAATACATCAATGCCCCGATCAACTGACGATATAAAGTGGAATCCACCAACTGTGACTCAGAAGCATGAAGCTTCTTCCAGTTGGTAATCATAGGAGTGGTCATGGGCCTACTGTCCTCCATCTAAAATCTCCTCAAAATGTCACAGACATACTTCCCCCGTCCCAGAAAGATGTGTCTAGGCTCCTGCCAAACCTCCAATCCCAAAAAATAGTGCATCAGTCCGATATCAGTCATCTCGAACTCTGAAGCAAGGCTCTCCTTGTAGCTGCTGATAAGTCTCTCTGCCCCTGTAATGAATAGATCATCCACATATAGCAAGAGAATGAGAGGATCCTCTCCAACCACAATCTAGTATAGGTTGGGATCCGCCTCACTCTTCTCAAAGCCCAACTGCTGCAAATAGGCATCAATCCTCGAATACCAAGCTCTGGGAGCTTGTTTCAGCCCATACAATGCCTTATTCAGTCTACACACATGAGACTCTCTCCCATGCACCTCAAAGCCCAATAGCTGCTCAATATACACCTCCTCCTGTATAAGACCATTCAGAAATGCGGTCTTCACATCCATCTGGTGGATCTTCCAACCCATCTCTGCTGCAATGGAAATCACTGACTTGATCGAGGTATATCTAGCAACCGGCGCAAAGGTCTCATCATAGTCGACTCCCTCAACCTGTGAAAACCCCCGAGCCACAAAGCGAGCTTTGTACTTCTCAATGCTTCCATCTGCAACATGCTTGAGTTTATAGAGCCACCTGGAAGTCACCACTGACTTCCCCTCAGGTCTAGGAACAACTTCCCAAACATCGTTCTTCATGATGGAATTGTACTCTTCCATCATGGCATCTCTCCAAACCTGTCTACTGGTAGCCTCCTCAAAGGTGGAAGGCTCAGACTCTTGAATATTGCTCACCATCACGATGTAGCTGCAAAACCTCTTGGGAGGTTTACTCTCCCTCACTGCTTGTCTGGGATTCCCCACCGAACCCTGTGCCTCCCTCAAAGTATCCTAAAGCCACTTGGGCTTCCTCCGCTTTGAAGTAGTGTCCCATGGAGGGGACTCTCCTTGCTCAACCCCATCGTTTGAAGACTGTGATCCTGAAGTAGACTTTGGAGTACCCGATCCTGAAACCTGTGGACCAGTAGCCTGCGAACTTGAACCCTGTGGCCCTGTCACCTGTGAACTTGTTGTCACCGAAACTGGTGGCCCTGAACTGTGTGTCACTGTAGTCTGCTGCGGAATCACCTGAATTTGAGGTGAAGACTGCTCACCCCTCTCTGCCCCTCTAGACTTCCTAAAGGCTTTGTCCTCCTCAAATCTCACATCCCTCCTCAAGGAAGGAAGGTATATACGGAAAGCCTTTGAAGTTTCGCTGTACCCAACAAAGATCCCTCTCTCTACCGTGGGCTCCAGCTTTGTCCTCTTCTCAGAAGGGACATGTGAATATGTGATGCACCCAAAAATCGTAAAGTGCCCCACCTCAGGCTTCTTCCCAGAAAAAGCCTTCTCAGGAGTCATGCTCCCCACTGCCTTGTGTGGACTCCTGTTCTGCAGATAAACTGCAGTGTAGCATGCCTCAGCCCAAAGAAATAGTGGCAACCCCTGATCATGTAGCATGGCTCTCGCAGCCCCAACAATGGCCTTGTTCTTCCTCTCAACAACCCCATTATGCTGTGTGTTGTAAGGAACAATCAACTCTCTCCTGATGCTCTCTTCTGCACAGAAGTCCATGAACTCCTTGGAGGTATACTCACTCCCATTGTCTGTCCTCAGAACTCTGATATTCTTCCCTGTTTGGTTCTCCACAAGAGCTTTGAACTCTTGGAACCGACTGAAGACCTGTCCTTTGGTCTTCATGAAGAAAATCCAAGACTTCCGCGAGAAGTCATCAATGAATATAACATAGTATAGAAGCCCAGTCAACGATGCCGAAGACATCAGGCCATACACATCTGAATGAATAAGATCAAGGATCCCTGCTGCTCTATTGTCACTGCTAGGAAAAACAGTCTTGGTGTACTTTCCCAAAGCACACCCCTTGCACAACTCCTAGTGCTCCGTATTGAAATTTGGAACTCCAGTCACCATCTCCCTCAGTACCCTCAAAGCCCCATGGTGCAAATGTGCCATCCTCTTGTGCCATAGCTCACATAGGTCACTGCTGCTGGTAGTGTGAATCAATGCTCTTGCTGGCTGGAACATAAGCTTGTACAACTTCTCATGTCTAGTCCCAATCACTTTGGCCGAAGTGATACTAGACCCCTTGGGGAAAAGGAGCACTGCCCATCATGAAACAATACCTCATAGCCCCTCTCCTCAATAGCAGAAGCTGACACTAAGTTCTTCTTCAAGCCCGAAACATATAGGACCTCTCTCAACAACATGGGAGGCAAAGACTCCCTCTGATGTGATACAGTCCCGCAACCAACTGCCTTGACCACCCGGTCATCTCCAAGCACCACCTCAACATCACCAATCTTTGTAAGATGTGTCAAGTGCTCACGAACACTTGTCATATGGCGAGAGGCACCACTGTCAATATACCACATATCTGAATGAGTGGTCCTCGTGGATAGACACACAACCAAGGAAAATTCCTTGTCAAACTTGGCGGAGAACTCTTCCACCGCTGTTGTTTGTTTCTTCTTTTTGTTAGGACACTGACCTGCATAGTGCCCAAACTTGTGGCATGCAAAGCACTTGACTTCGCTCATGTCTTTCTTCCCTTCACCCTTGGGTTTGTTTCCTCCCTTAGGACCCTTTCTGAATTTCTTCTTGCTGTTGGCAGCAAGAGCCACATTCTCCTCATCATGACTTGTAGATAAACTGCCATGTACATAACCTCTCCGGGTTTTCTCCTGAACAAAGTCATCCCAAAGACGTTCCCAATTGGGAAGCTTCTCCCTAGTAACAATGCCCTCAACAAAAACAACCCATTGTTTGGAAACTCCATTCAATGCTATCCTCACAAGCTCACTGTCAACTATGGCCTCCCCCACAACTCCAAGCTCATTTCTCACCTGTGTCAACCTAGTAAGATATGTGACCACATTTTCAGCCTTGGTCATTTTTATGCTCTTCAGTTTTTCCCTCAAAACCATCTTCCAGTTTTCATTTGTACTCTGGCACAATTTTGTCAAAGACTCCCACATCTCATAGACATTTGCCTTCCCCGTCAAGTGAGGAATCAAATGGTCCTTGATGGCATTAAGAATAATCCTCTTAGCCTTGATACTCTTCTTAGTGTAAGTTGCAAGAAGAATAGCATCAATAGGTACCACCACAGGATGTGTTGCGGTATTTTTCACAATGTCCTACAATTCATTTTCTTGCAACAACAAGATCATCCTCTCCTTCCAAGCACCAAAGTTTGCTGCCCCATCAAGTCTGTCCTCAACTCTCAAACCTGTAGCCATTGACCCCTTTCTGCTGAAAATTCAAAATTCAAAATTCTGTCCGGTGAAGTGACTGCTGTCCCAATTTTCTGACTTGCTGAAATATTTCTGCTTCTTTCAACTCAGCTCTGATACCATGTAAAATTTAAGACCCCAACCCAGTTTCAGTGTCACTGATTTTTCAGCCAATGTTTAATGCCCAAACCCATATTTATAACAGCCAATTAAACTCGGCAGAAAATAAATTTCAAAACTGAAACATGAGGATTTTGAATATCGTTTTTAACGCAGAAATAAAAATATCGGCAACACATAAACTCAGAAAAAATAACACAGTGATTTTTGGTCTAACAGTGACCCTGGAAAAACCCACAAGGGGAAAACCAGTGAGAGGGAGTCTTTAGTATTTGGGAGCTTCAGAGAAATTCTGTTACAGCATATTCATCTTCAGAAATTTTAATGACAAACTTATCTCGATAATCGTGCCAAGTCTTCACAGAGGAAATGAACAAAACTCCTCAAAACTCTTTTCAGAATTTTTTGCAACAAAGTACAGGTCTGCTCCTTGATTTCTGTGCCTCCAAATGATTGTATAGATGCCTCAAAATTCGTGCCAACAACAACAACAAATTTCTGGGTGTATTAATGGCTGTACAACCTCCTAGAAAACCGTGCCAAACTTTCCAGAAAACACACAAAACAACCTGTTATCGCACGGTTTGTAGGAAAGGTTAAATAGCTTGAGTCAAAGGTAGAAACCGGCGTAACAGGAGCTTCCCCACCCACTGTCACCTCGATGGGGAGCTCTTTCTATTTAGGAAGGCAAGTCCAAGGGAGACGTCCCTAAGTCAATCTGGATAAAGGAAGGCTAAAGGATAAAGGCCAAGTCAAAGAGAAACCCTTCCACAGATTGATGCCCAAGAAAAGATAGTCACAAAGATAAAACCACTGCTGAAGCACCTGT
>SNQJ01S0054086.1:105743-121851 GCA_010110895.2 Picea sitchensis
TGTGCTAGTTTGCAGCCTTGGAATGCGTGCCCTAGCTCTGCAAAAATGGCCTCTTCCTGAAGCTTGAAAATCTGCTCTTGCTCTCTCTCAAAATGTCTCAACAACCCACAATGAGTGCGCCCTCCTTACCCTAATCGACCTCATGAGGGAAGGTGAAGAGTGTCTTCATCCAACGGTAGAGATTAGATGAGATCTACGGTGGAAATAAAATCACTTTATCCACCCACTTTCACTAAGTCTCAAAAAGTCACCTTTTAATTTGCATCTCACAAATTAAATAACAAGGGTCCACATTAAGCACTTTCTCACCCCTTAGGCGCCTAGGTGATGAGAAACACTTGCCTAGATACTTTTTAATTTAATTTTTAACAAAGAAAAACAACACACTCATTCTTGAGGACAAGGCTCCAGGTTCTAGGTTTGATTGATTAAATTGATAAGATTCAAATTTACACATCAAGTTTGATAACTGCTAAACACTGTACTTGTGATAGCAATCTTTGAAAAGTTTTATTATTGAATACTTGGTAGCATGTGAGCACTATTGAGATAAATGCTTACTGTAACTTCTCCTCTAGGAGAAACTTCTTGTTTTGTCTCCAAGTTACCATGGAGGAATGATTGATCACAACACTAGAAGAGTGTTTCTCTCATTCCTTATTATTGTATTTCTTACTTTTTACCCTTGTTTCAGGCAGGGCACAAGTGACAGCTCTATAGGAGCTAATGTGATGATCGTTCTCACTATTGTTTTTATTATTATAAAGAGTATTATTCTTGTCTACTGTTTCTCCCTCGTTGTTCTTGTTCCGGGCAGGTCACACGTGATAACCTCGAGGGAGCTACAGTAATGGTTGCAGGAGGCAACATATTGATGAGACATGGAGCAGACTATCCAAGTTGTATACATGACCGTATACATCCATGTATCGAAGAAGAAGAAGAAGAAGAAGAAGCTACTTTTGCTAGATACAAAACATCTCATATGGAGACAGATCATGAGGAGCAAAAGGCTCCAAAGACGATCGAACAAATCCCTTTGGTGCAGTTCATCACTCTTGAGATCATCAGGAAGAGTTAGTAGAGCCAGAAGGGCCTACCCAGAATCATTGCAGTAACCAGGAAGAGACCAACATGGTCCCATGACACTTTGCAGGACGCAAAACCATATAGCATTGATGTGCCATATCAGAGAGAGCATATCGCTTCGAAGATTATATAGACTCAGAGGGAGTCAAGCTTCAGAGGAAGCATGAAGACTCAAAGTGAGTTTGATCTCAGAGAGGATCAGATGGGAAAAAGAGACGTCTTCCAAGATGGACAGACAGATGCCATGAGTTGAGAAGACTAGATCGTAGCTTTAGAAGACTTCTAGGAGATGTGAAATCTCCTGGGAAGAGTTAGTAGAGCCAGAAGGGCCTACCCAGAATCATTGCAGTAACTAGGAAGAGACCAACATGGTCCCATGACACTTTGCAGGACGCAAAACCATATAGCATTGATGTGCCATATCAGAGGGAGCAGATCGCTCCGAAGATTATATAGACTCAGAGGGAGTCAAGCTTCAGAGGAAGCATGAAGACTCAAAGTGAGTCTGATCTCAGAGAGGATCAGATGGGAAAAAGAGATGTCTTCCAAGATGGACAAACAGATGCCATGAGTTGAGAAGACTAGATTGTAGCTTTAGAAGACTTCTAGGAGATGTGAAATCTCCTGGGAAGAGTTAGTAGAGCCATAAGGGCCTACCCAGAATCATTGCAGTAACCAGGAAGAGACCAACATGGTCCCATGACACTTTGCAGGATGCAAAACCATATAGCATTGATGTGCCATATCAGAGGGAGCAGATCGCTTCGAAGATTATATAGACTCAGAGGGAGTCAAGCTTTAGAGGAAGAATGAAGACTCAAAGTGAGTCTAATCTCAGAGAGGATCAGATGGGAAAAAGAGACGTCTTCCAAGATGGATAGACAGATGCCATTAGTTGAGAAGACTAGATCGTAGCTTTAGAAGACTTCTAGGAGATGTGAAATCTCTTGGGAAGATTCCCTTGTTTCAGTGACAGAGGAGGAAGCCAGTCAGAAGGACTGGGATATGGATTTTGCCTTGAGACTAGAAGGGAAGTCAGTGGTAACTTCCAAGATTGATCTAACAGATCAAGCATGTTGCAGATAACAATATAGAGATGTACAAAGCCTGATTTGTGTCTAGAGGATTCTCCCAGCAAGAGGGAAAAGACTATGACGAGACACTTGCTCCAGTAATTGAAGAAATAGTTCCAGTGCTCGTGAAGACAGTTAGAACAACCATGATTCCGATACAGTATGAGATTCAGAGGGAGCAGTCCCTGTATTTGAGATTGAGTTACCTCCATGAACGAAGAAAGCTACCTTTAGTCTCAGCCACTCTCAGTTTCAGATGAAGTTGTTGCCATGATAGAATAGAAGAGCTACTATCAGAGTTCAACAACTACAGTGAGAATAGAGCAGTTATTCTCAACTTCAGAAATAGCAGCTGCAGGTGCAGAGTCCCGATTCCAAAAGGAACAATTGTAGAAAAAGTAGAGGACATACTCTTAGGAAGTGAGACAAATAGTGCTTTGCAGAAAGCACATAGAACCAACACATGATTATGCTGATTGAGTTGCAGCTGAGCAAGTGTACCGGGCTGGTACAATGTGATGTGAAAATTTGGTTTCAAAGTACAGGACATGAAGACTCATGTCTGCAAGTTGAAGCAAACTCCAAGAGCTTGGTATGGCAGGACTGATAGTTTTTTGATGAGCTTGGGCTTTACCAAGAGTAAAGCTGATCCCAACCTTTACTTCAAGATTAAGAATGATGGACCAGTTATATTGCTGCTATATGTGGATGACTTATTCTTGACAGATGAATAAAAGCTCTTCACAGATTGTAAGAAGAAGCTTGCCGCTGAATTTGAAATGAAGGACCTAGGCTCGATGCACTATTTCTTAGGTCTTGAAGTATGGCAGAGCCCAGAAGAGATTTTCCTTAATCAAGGAAAGTATGCTGTGGAAATTCTGAAGAGATTCAACATGATGGACTGTAAAGCCATGCCCACTCCTATGGAGACGAATCTGAAGTTATTGGCTGATACTTCGTCAGAAATAGTTGATGTTACTCTATACAGACAAATGATTGGTTCGTTGATGTTTCTGACGAATACCAGACCATATATATGCTTTACTGTGAACACCTTGAGTCAGTGTCTGGTGGAGGTCAGACGCGTTCACCTTGTGGCTGCAAAGCATGTGATGAGATACCTTAAGGGTATGTTGGACAATGGCCTCTGTTATACTGGAGACTGTGACTTCAGATTGTATGGCTATACTGATTCAGATTGCGCTGGAATGCTTCAAACAAAAAAAGCACTTCAGGATGTTGTTTCAGTTTAAGGTCAGCCATGATTTCATGGCAAAGTAGGAAGCAATCAGTATTGCTCTCAGCACGACAAAAGCGGAGTACATTGCCGCATGTTCCGCCAGTTGTGAAGCCATATGGCTTCAAAAGTTGTTGACAGGTCTGTTCGATCTGGAGATGGAAGCTACCATGATTCTATGTGATAACCAGACTTGCATAAAGATGATAGAGAACCCAATGTTCCATGATAAGACGAAGCACATAGAGATCCGGTATCACTACATTCGTGACATGGTGCAGAAGGGAGCTGTAAAGCTCCAATATGTTGGCACAGATGAGCAGGTTGCAGATGTGTTGACTAAGCCTCTGTCTCGTGTGAAGTTTGAGTACTTCCGAGACAAGCTTGGTGTAGTTCGAAAGGACCTCTCTCGAAAGGGGGAGTGATGCTGATGATACTATGGTATCCTGACCAATAGCGGGTAGCTCAGTTAGGATTTTATATCCTATGGGACTGATCATCCCTGGGCAGATCCTGAAAGTCCGGTAAGGACGGTCTGTCAGAGTACTTGTGCATGTATATGCCCGCTGTGGTCAGTAGTGGTAGCTCAGTTAGGATTCTATATCTTAGGGAATCTTCTGATTCCTAGGCAGATCCCGATGGTTCGGTAAGGACGGTCTACCAGAGTACTACAGATGTTGTTGTTGATGCACCTGCCTCATTCTGTTGCCACATATTGATGTTGATGTTCCAACATCGTGCTGTTGATGTTGATGTTCCAACTTCATGCTGCTGCTGATGATGATGATATTGTTGATGAGAAAAGCTTCCGATGATTATAGATATGACCAACAATGTTCCAGATGTTGATGACGATGTCTCTTCCTCTTGATGATGTATTGAGCCCAGTCAGTTGTTATTAATGTTGTCAGTAGAATATCCTTCTTATTAAGGGGGAGTGTTGAATTATTGTAACTGTGAAGAATATTCTACCTGAGAGAGTTAAATAATATTACTATATTTAATGAGGCCCTATTGTGCCTTAGTAAAAGTTGGCCCTATTGTGCCTTGTCAGTTAAACTGTAAATTAAGAAGGTAAAGTGACAGGTCGGCCCAGACTAATTATAGGCTGGCCAGACCACTATTTATAAGAGAGGCCAGTGCCTCATTTGGAGATACACACACACTTAGCTCTGCAGTGCGCAAGTCTTGGAGGAGAACCTACTGCAACTGGGGGTGACGTCATGGAGGTTTTTGGTGTATGTCTTGGCATCTCTTGGTTAAGTAGTGCGCTACTCTTTCCTAGTGAAGGAGTAGAGGAGGATCTTCTGCTTTGATTCTGGTCTATCTATATTGAGGAAGTTTTGCTGGGTTTTCTTCCCCATGAGGGTTTCCCAGGATAATATGTGTGTCTCTATTGTTTCTGTGATTGCCTCTCTTTCAGTGATCTTATTTATGCAGCTAATGTGCTAAATGATTATAATAATAAAGAAGAATCGTAACTGCTAGCTGTATAAGTAAAACATTAACATTATGTCCACTTTTTCTTCCATCTTAAATAGGGACTGTGAAGGGTTCACGACACTTGAACTCGGCTACTCTTTCTCGGATTCTTTCTGCGACTCCTTTCTCGAGTCTTCCTAACCTCTCGATTTCCTCTTCGATCTAATCTCTAAGTTGGAGCCTCCATCATCTCCAAATGGTTTGAGCTTGCTTGCTAGAGTCGCCATGAGGAGGTTCATATTGCCACTGATGTCGACAACTTGCGCTTTCAACCTCTCAAATATCTCTCCTGCTGGATCTCAAGGGTTGTTATGAGCAGACTCGTCCGCCATGGCAAGGGTTTATGCGACTTCTCTTTAAGCCCATTCCGGGATCCTGCAACTTCCCACAAGTACCCAAAAGAAAAACCCGCTTTGATACCAATATGATCTATAAACTGTTGTGGATATTCCACTGGACTAGTTCGTCACAACAAATCTGATAAATAAGATCAAAATCTACACTATGAAGGTTAAATTCCTTTAGATTCTAGATTATTTAGTTATTGATTTTCTGCTTATGCATGATATAGATAAAATGCCGAAAATAGAGAACAGTAAAGTACAATCACACACCATCCACAAGATAACACAAAGATTTGCTCTAGGAAATCCTTAGGGAGAAAACCTAGAAGGTGAGGTTGCTCTGCTCTCTTTTCTCTGGTATGGAAATAATGCAAGTACAAAGGAGAAGGCATTCTCTATGGACTTATCTAAGACCTGTTGCTTGTTACGCTGCTACATAACATTAACCCCCTATGTTATGCTCTCTAATTTCCCACTCCCAACTGTTCTGCTCTGTTATGGAACAAAATACAATAACATAGAATGGAATCCTTTCTCCTCCTAGTGGCCTGGTATTTACTATAGCTCGATAGCCATCTAGGGGTAGGTTTTTTGCTTCCTCAACCCTCAATTGTGGTAGGGTTTTGAACCTTCTAGAGTCTTCTTGAAATTCCTCACGTGGCTAGCTCCATATGCATGAGTAATAGGAGCCGATGTGGCATCTGTTGAAATTCCTAGTACAATGGATCTAGGAACAATATTTTTTGAAAAACTGATAATTACTTCTAATGATGCTAAACATCCTTTTCACTTTTCAATATATCATTAAGCAATTACACTTCAAAAATTCAACCATATAAATGTAGTAGAACATTAGAGATAACAAAAAGACACAAGATTTACCCTGGGAAAACCCGAAGGGGAAAAACCCAACAACCCTTTTTAATAGATAAATTCTTTGTACAACAAGAGAAACCCTTAGAACCTGGTCTCCGTCCTTCAAGACAAACCCTAGAAATTTTGGCCTTAGCAAATCTAGCAGTAGTTGCTGCAGCTACACAAAAAATATGCGCACAGGAGAGAGAGAGACTCCACACGTGCGAGCTGGAGATGAAGAAAGAAAAGGACGAAAGACAAGATGCCAAGAAGACTTCATTTGAGATGCCCAATTGCTTCAAGAATCAACGAACCTGTAGTAGCTGCAATTGCTCTTGTGAAAGGCAAATTGTTGTATATCTAAATGAAGAGCTCAGGGCTATCTTTATACTAATTCGTCACTCAGTTTGGGGCCGACTTCTTAATTCTATTGGGGCAGACTTGTACAATTGGAGCCAAAAATTCATTTTTACAAATTTAAAATTTCCCTCTTAAAATTTCGAAAGAGGACTTGACTCAAAAATAATTTTCCTTTTTCTTGAGCATAAAAATATGCTTTACAAATACATTATGAAGACCAACCATAGTTACAAATATTCAACACTCCCTCTTAACTAAGGAGGTATTCAGAATGACCATCTAAATATTCTCAAGTTGACAAATTTATCTATTAAAAGTGTTATATCAAATCATCATCAACTTGAACATCATCTGTCATGAGACATCATCAACTGTCTGAGCCACACTCTATCTGAGTAATCTGGGCATGATATTGTAGGTATCAAGTGCTGAAAGCCACACACTCAACTGAGTGACTCTGGGCGACAAGGACCATTCTTCTTAATCTGGTCACTACTTGTGACACAAGAAGAATGACTGTCCTACTCCATTTTCTCTAATTTGGTCACTGCCTGTGAGACAGGGAGAAGGACCACTCTTCCTAATTTGGTCACTATCTATGACACAGGAAGAGTGACTGCCCTGTACCATTCTCCATAATCTGGTCATTGCCCGTGACACAGGGAGAAAGACCATTCTTCCTAATCTGGTCACTACCTGTGACACAGGAAGAATGTCCATCCTGGACCATTCATCCCTAATCTGGTCACTACCTGTGACATAGGGAGAATGTTCGTCCATGGTACCAACTTGGACCATTCTCTTTAATCTGGTCACTCCTTGCGACACAGAGAGAATGTTTGTCCATCAACACTTCCTCTCGGAGAGAGGGGTAATCTCCACAAGTCCCAGCTTGTCCCTGAAGTATACATACTTAGTTCTGGACAGAGGCTTCATCAAAATATCAACTGTTTGCTCATCGGTGGAGATATACTGGAGCTTTATTTCTCCCTTCTGGACTTTATCACGGAGGTAGTAGTACTTGCTCTTGACGTGCTTTGACCTGTCATGAAACACGAGGTTCTCTGAAAGATTTACACAACTTTGATTGTCATAGTATATTACAATCGATTCCAACTTCTGCTTTCTGCTAGCCTGAGAGATCATAGCAGAGCCCAAACTTAAGCATATTCCTGAAGTGCTCGTTCTGTCATCTGCATTCCCTGCCCAATCAAAATCTGTATATCCTTGCAGCTGTAAGTCACTGTTTTAGACATATCTCAAACCATAATTTAATGTGCCACTCAAATATCTCAAAATGAGCTTTGCGGCTATCCAATGCTCATGTCTCGGTTCCACCTGGAACTGGCTCAACGTGTTCACAACAAAGCAAATGTTCGACCTAGTATTAACCAGATACATCAGCGAGGCAATCAACTGCTGGTAGATAGATGGATCTATCAAATTAGAATCAGAGTCTCAGTTTCTTCAAATTTGTTATCATGGGAGTAGGCATGGATTTGCAATCCATCATCCCAAACTTCTAAAGGATCTTTACTATATACTTTCCTTGACCAAGGAGGATTTCATTGGGCTTTTGCCATACTTCTAGTCCCAAATAGTAATGCATAAGACCAAGATCCTTCATATCAAATTCAGAGGCCAACTCCCTCTTACACTGAATAATGAGAGGCTCTGCACTTGTCAGAGACAAGTCATCAACATATAATAGTAAAATCACAGGTGCATTCTTCACAATCTTGTAATAAAGGTTTGGATCAGTGTGGCTCTTGGAAAATCCAAGTCTTGTCAAGTAGCTATCAATCTGAGCATGCCAAGCTCTTGGAGCTTGCTCGAGTCCATACAAGGCCTTCTTTAATTTGCAGACATGAGTTTCCTTCTTGTGTACCTTAGAACCTTGAGGTTGTTTTATATACACTTCTTCTTCGATAAATCCATTAAGAAAAACAATCTTTACATCCATTTGATGTAGAGTCCAACCCATAGAGCATAGAGGTTGCAAGAGAGATAATGGATCTAATAGAAGCGTATCTGGAAACAAGTTCAAACGTTTCATCATAGTCTTCTCCCTCTTTCTGGGAGAAACCTCTAGCCACGAATCTTGCCTTGTATTTATCAATACTTCCATCGACCGCATGCTTAATCTTGTAAATCCATTTTGAAGTCACTACAGATTTTCCTTTAGGTCTTGGCACAATTTCCCATACGTCATTTTTCATGATGGATTGATACTCTTCCATCATAACATCCTTGCATTCTTGCTTCTCAACTGCTTCTTCAAAGGTGGAAGGTTCTGCATTAACAAGATTGGTCATAAGTGCCGCATAACTAGAGAATCTTTTAGGTCTCTTACTTTCCCTGAAGGTGCCAACTGGAGCTGAATGTCCTTCAACTTTCAACAAGGTGGATTTAAGCCATACTGGCCCTTTTATGATTTCAGGAACCGTATCTAGTTCTACATGCTCAAGAGGTCCTTCTGGCTCTTCATTAGGATTCTTTGAATTTTCTTCCTTGTAAACTTCATGCTATTCTTCCATGGGATCTTCTATAGATTTCCAATAGGCAAGTTTCTCATCAAAAGTGACATCCCGATTGACTTCAACCTTTTGCTGTCCTGGAATGTAGATTCTATAAGCTTTTGATGATTCACTGTAACCAACTAATATCCCCTTCTTTCCCGAAGGCTCCAACTTCTTTCTCTTATCCTTAGGGACATGAATGTAAATGGGACAACCAAAAATCCTCAAGTGTTCAACACTTGGTTTCTTCCTAGATAAGGCTTCTTCTGGAGTCATATCTTTTAGTATACGATGAGGACTTTGGTTTTGAACATAAACGACTGTGATAGCTGCTTCTCCCCATAGGAACATAGATAGACTTTGATCATTCAACATTGCCTTAACAGATTCTTCAATGGATATGTTCTTTCTTTCTTTCTGCTCCACCATTTTGTTAAGGATTATGTGGGACTATTAGCTCCCTCTTAATCTCAACTGCTTTACAAAAGGCAATGAGTTCTTTAGAGGTGTATTCTCCTCCATTATCTGATCTCAAGGTCTTGATCTTCTTTCCTGTCAAGTTCTCCACTTCAACCTTGAATTCTTGGAACTTGTCAAATATTTGTGTACTCTGAAGGAGAGTTGATTGACCTGCTTGATAACTAGTGTGTATGGAGGCAAGGAGTTAAGTGAGCCCTTGTCCAAAGTAGGATTAGGATCTAGAGTATTGTTTGGTGCACAAAATCTCCCTTCTTGCTTAAGTGTGAAATCCCTTGAGTTGTTTGTGTAGAGAGTAGAAGACTATGAGAGCCACTTTGATTAGATGAAAGGAGAGATGTCCATTGAATGCAAAGAGGTCTAAAAGGATAGTGTGTGGATGAATTCTACATGAGTCCCCATAATTGAAGGCTTGCTGGGCAATGGAGTTATGGTAGTCTGATGTGTCTTACCTATTTGGGAAACTTCAAAACGTAATAGTGAAGTACCTTCCTACAAGTTAATAGACATTGAAACATTGTAGTTTAGGTTGCCTCTACTCACGAGGTTCTTCATGTTTACTTTCATCTAAAGAGGATAGTTAGAGAAAATAGAAGTGTTGGAGCATGATGTGGAGCTTGGTCAATTGCAAGAGGCGTGGAGACTACTACAAAAGGAGAGGTAGAAAATGTCGAAGGGGTTAAAACTTATCAATTGGAACCTGACATTGTTTTCCTCATAATTGGTGGAACATGGCCCTCCTGTTGTGCATCATATTTGGTTGAAATTTGTTCTGGAGTTGCTTTTGTTTTGCAAGTTGTTGCCTTTGCTCAATGCATTGCTTGGCCAAGAACTCATGCTGCTGCCATTTCTATTCTTTCCATTGATGGGCTGGGAGTTGGATGAGGTCCAACCTCTTGCGAGGATTCACGTTGTGAAGCCAAAGGAATGATTTTGTTAATATGGAGTAGAAATCAAAGTTTATGCAACATGAACCACAAGTCTGGAACACGAACCACAAATTTGGGGTAGAGATTTGCGATAAACCGTTGATTGCAAAAGCATGATAAAATAAAAAATAACAAAAAAAATTGAAAAAAAGACAAAAATCTCGAGAGAAAGAGGTACTGTTACCACCGAAATTGTACGTAATGATGAAATCCCTAATGCACAAGGTACAATCTGAGGGCAACCTCTAGGAAGATCACCATTGTCACCTCAACAACCTATCCTTTGCAGCTTTAGGTCACCTCTCTTTCGACTCAAGGTGGGTATTCCTTACTAGGATTACTAAGCCCAAGCAATGAAGCACAAGGTGAAGTTGAGACTCGGGAGTAGCCTCGGTAAAACGGGGTTTGGAGTTTTTAGGGTTTTTTAGAATAAGTCATGGAAGGACATTAAGATTAGTGCCAAGTTCAACTAGGGCAATGGAGTCAAGGTGAATCAAATGGTAAATGAGGTCAAGAAGAAAATCCTTCGGGATTTGGCTTATTTCTTTAAAGGATTAGGGTTTGAGTCTAGCACCAAGAGGTAGAGTAATCCCTCACCCAATCAAGATCAACAATGGATTCAAGGTCTACAAGAAGGGTTTCCTCACGAGAATAGCCTTCACCATCCAAAACCAACTATGACTTGATGAAATTACTTAATACTTCATCCAAGGAACCATAAGGAAAAATGTAGCATGGTATCAAGAACTCACCCAATCAAGAAGGAAGAATGAGGACAGACCCTAAACTTCTTCCTCCACGTGATAAAGTTATTCCTCTATGGATCGATCTTGGAAGGCTTTGTAGAAGACGTGAAAATTCCACCATTAATCCTCATGCACCAAAATAAAACCAAGTTGGAAAAGCTTCAAGAATTGACAACATTCATTCACAAAGAAAGAACCCTTAACAACTATGACTTGATGAAATTACTTAATACTCCAACCAAGGAACCATAAGGAAAAACATAGCATGGTATCAAGAACTCACCCAATCAACAAGGAAGAATGAGGATAAACCCTAAACTTCTTCTTCCATGTGATAAAGTTATCCCTCTATGGATCGATCTTGGAAGGCTTTGTAGAAGACGTGAAAATTCCACCATTAATCCTCATGCACCAAAATAAAACCAAGTAGGAAAAGCTTCAAGAATTGACAACATTCATCCACAAAGAAAGAGCCCTGAACAACATAAATGCTCCAAGAAAGATATATTGATTAGGCTCAAAAGAGAGAGCACCAAATTGTCCAATCATGAGTGAAAATGAGGAAGTGCATCTCTTTATATAGATGATGCATAAACTTCCTTTACAATAAAATAATAATATTTCATGTAATTCCTTGGATCTAGTCTAAGAAAAGTAAATTTAACTAACTAATTTTAAACAACAATAAAACAAAAGTGGTCAAGGCACATGTACAATGCACAAGATGAAGTAAACCCCAAAGGTGAGGTCTTTTCCTCCAAAGAAGGGTGAATGATGTCCCAAGCTGCCATGCTGATCTCCAAAGGCCCCTAATATATGTAGATCCTCGAACCACCTCTCGAAAGTAGAAAATCGATCCTCCAAAATGGTGATACAAACCCTCCAAATGAGGTGGCTCCTCCAAAACAGCTCCATAAAAGTGTCCTATAATGTTTCATTACCTCCAAAATAGGTCTAAAATGAGTGGCCATGCCCATACCACATGTCAAGGCACCTCCATGAATCATGGGGATGACTCTCCACGTAAAACATTAGCCAAGAAACCCCCAAACAACTATATTTACATCCAAATACAAGGGGTCGGCCCTCAAGTTTAGCTCATTAGACTTCATGTAAGCCATGTCCACATCATCAAAGTGTTTTAGGTGACTGCCACATCATCCTTTCAAGAATTAATCCTTCAAAGTCACGTAAGTGACGCCTCCATGTCATCCAAAAGTACCCCCATGGCTGTCATAAGGCTTCCAAGTGTATGTCGGCCCTCCAAACAAGTGAAAATCAGCTCATAAAGTGACCAATGAAAAGAGCATTCAAGGATCTTCCACGTGGCATGGGTATATGAGGTCCATGTGTGCATAAATAGCCCCAAAAATGCCTCAGAGGGTGTGATCAATGCCTCAGGATATGTGAGCTGCCTCGAAAAATGTGAAAACATGCAAAAATCAGAATGAAGCTGACTGCTCAAACGAAGTCATGACATGCCATCAAAACTGTCCTGCTTATCAAAAATGCATGTGAATACCCATGCTAAGAGAAAGGGTAACAGGTACAATGTGTTAGATCTTAGCTACTTGCAAAGGAGTAAAGAATGGACTGCTGACTGTTAATCACCTGAACAAATGGCAAAAATTCGTCTGGGAACTTTGGATGAGGGTTTTAAACAACCCTATGAGACTAGAGATTAGGAACTTGAAGGAGAACCTTGGATAGAAGGTGACTAGGACTGCAAAATTTAAAGGTTGATTTGAAGGAAATCCAGGGTGGGGAGTAGAAGGGAGTAACCCTTAATGTAAAACCCAAATTTTTTAGAAGCCAAGGTACACATTGCTGCTGCTCTTTGCTGTAGGAGAGATCTGGGGTGAGGGATGAGTGAGGAAACCCCTTGAATGCAAAAGGCAAATCTTGACATGAAATAGAAGAGAATCTCTGGGTGGAGGTAAAAACTTCAAAATGAACCAGAGAGTGGACAATACTCGATCCTGGGTGGGCTATTGATCCAAAAGAAGAACCAACATCAAGATTTGAAGAGGCCTAATGGAAGGCTCTTATACCAATTGATGTGCACAAGTAACAATGGATATTCACATACAAAAGAAAGAATGCGACAAGGAGATTGCTGCAACTGTACACACATGTTGTAAATTGTGGTAGGTTGAGGTAGGTGGAATTAGGTGAAGAGTTAGGTAAGGTGTCATCTTTGACTAAGTCTCCCATGAACAGTTAGGGGAGGTATATACAACCATTAGTTGAGGTAGTTAAAGTGGTAGGTGAGATACATAAATAATAAATATAAGTATACAAAATACAAATATAATACATTATTGACTAAGTCTCATCATTGTGTTAGTGCACTGAACTGCTTTCTCCCTTTTTGGCATCTGGATAAGTATGCAGGACATTGTTTGCCAATATTTCTATTTGTTCAATTTGCAAGTGTTTGTTATATGAAGGTACAATAAACTAGTGGAAAATAAATAATTTCAGAAGGCATGGTCAATGCAAATCAGCTACAATGATTCATGTTAATAAAACTATTCACCATATGAGTAGGCAGTATTTAAGAGAGATTGCAAAAGCTATTTTTACTGCGGTTATGCATAATGCAGGCAAGAGAGGGAGTAGGTCAAACTAAATTCTTCAGAAGATTATCAATCAAACATTTTGGACCAATATACTAATATTTTCCATACAAATGAATTTCTTGCAGGATATTTGGGGCAATTGCATTTAAGGTAGATCCAATGTTCCTGTCAAGAATTTTAAGAAGGCCACTTTTTGCTGCAGTCAATTCTGAAGCTTCTGCAACAGCAACCTCTGCTACAACAATTCGTAGTCCACTTGAGGATTTTTTTGAGGCAGATCGAAGTTTGGATGATGAAAAGCCTAATGTCTATGGTAATATTTTGTTTCTGTGCTTTTTTAATTGAAAATTTGTCAAATGTGCTTATCAAGTTCTATAAGAGTCTTTTATTTTCCATTATTGTCTTCAATGAGTTTCATAATCTTAATATTCAATATGTAGCTTACTGAAGAAAGATATTGTGCAAATTAGGGATAAAGTTATGACTATAACATTAAACTACACAAATAATAATCAAGAGTAAAACCCAGGTACACAAGGATATGCATGGATACAATAGTACTCTTAACATTCACAATATTACACATAACCCAATTCATTACATAAGATGATCATGCTTTCTTCTTGATGCATGATCATTAATACTATGGTCAATGCACCTCCTATATATAGTTTTTAGGTGTGGGAGATTGATCTATAAACTGCCGTGGATATTCCACTGGACAGTTCATCACAACAGATTAATAAAATACTGAAATCTTTACTATGAAGGTAAATTTCCTTTAGATCTTAGACTCTTTGATTACTGGTTTTCTGCTTAAAATGTATGAAATAGTTCAAATGCAAAAAATAGAGAACAGAAATAAATGCACACACACCATCCACAAATAAACACAAGATATGACCTAGGAAATTTAATATGGGAGAAATCTCAGCTAGAAGGTGAGGCCGCTCTGCTCTCTTTTCTTCAAATGCAAGTTCAAAGAAAGAGGCACTCTCTGTGGAGTTGCTTTTGACACTGGCCTGTATGGCTGCTACAAAATCTCTCCTCCTCTGTTATGCTCACAAAATACTAAAGAAAACTGAGGTCCTATGAGGCTGCCCAAACAGGTCTGTCCTTGACCTGAAATTGGGCTCTAAGTTTTGCTCCCAAACTGTCCTTTGCTGCTGTTTATGGCAGCAAACAATCCTGTCCTTCATAACCCAATGTTAGCACATGCAATATAACTCAACACAAGTAACACTCCTCTAGATCTTTACAACACTAAAATGTTGATCTACACATCTAAGCATGCATGAAATTGGACACAGGTATTTTTGGTCAACATGACCCTTGGATAAAACCCCCTCAGGGAAAACCAGTTTGGAATGAAAGTATATATAATGATGATCTTAAGTAGTGAATACAACAACTAAGCTAATACAATGGAGCCTGATAAGACAACAAGCTTCTCTCAAGCTTGTAGCACAGGTTCCAAAAAGAATGCGCCTAGGAAAGTGCGCCCTTCCTCCTTGTTGCTCTATCCACTGAAGTGATGCGCCCTCCTTCCTCCTTGGCCCAATGAAGAATCCCTTGCACACAAACAACCTGTTGTGTGCCTCCTCCACCATGAACCAGACAAATTTGAGATAACACATGTCCTCCCACTGCCATATAAGGGTGCACCCTCCTCCACAAGTGCGCCCTCCTCCTTGCAATAACGAATAACAACAAATAATGAGGGCCTAAGCCTCCATGAGCCCTCCATGGAAGGAGGTGCCCAAGCTTCCCTCTCTCAATGCTTCCATTCCCATCCTCTTGCCCTTCTCCCAACTCTCTTGGTGAACATACAAGTGAATTGAGCCTCCCTTTGCCCCTTGTGCCCTCCTTGAGCAATCCATAAGGAAACCTAAATGTGGATGGCTAGGATCATCCCAAGCCATCCCTAATCAATAGTTGAGATCTCTCCAAAATGTTGAGATTATGTACCTTGGGAAGTGTTCCCCATGTGTTTGTGAGCTCCTAAACACATGTGGGAAGTACTATGTACTTTGTGCCTTGTACTTTATGTTTAATTTCACTTTGACTTAGGAGATTTAAGTCAAAAGTGAAATTTGGTCATTTATGCTTACAATGACTATTAATTCACTCTGTGGGTGAATTAGGAGACATAAAGTGAACTTAGGGAATGTTATGAACATAAATATACATATAAATATATATTCATAACATAATAATTAATTAATAAATAATAACTATTAATAATGAAAGAGCATGTCTCAAATGACATGACTATTGGTTAAGGGCACCCCTGCGTGGGTATATAAACGAGCCCTCATTCTCAATTGTATATCATCTTATCTATTCATATTTTGTACATTATTCCTACATGGATTACTTTGTTATATTCCAAGTATTTTGGATAATTCTTGTGTG
>SNQJ01S0054086.1:131261-172554 GCA_010110895.2 Picea sitchensis
TTTACCTCCTGGGCCTTTAGCCCCTTCTTCCCACAGGATAAAGTGTAACCCCTCAAATAGGTCATCCTAATGCCCGGACTAGGGGAATGGGATAGATGAATGGGAGATAAGATGTAAAATGATAATATGATGGGAGTGGACGATGGCTCTACAAAATCCCCCCTGGTGGCTAACCAAAACCTATGGATACAAGCTTGCTAGGGCACCCCGTTTATCCCCCAAACCATGGTCAAGTGGGTTAGTGTAAGATCCAAGCAGTTGTCAGAAATGTAAGGAACCTGATGCATACATCTGAAAGTTATAATGATCAAACATGACACATACCATGATACCTGGACCAATTACCTCATGGAGCAAGAGTCTTCTCCGATGCAAGTCCAAGCCGATGGTGATGGATGATGTTGTTGCTGACAGGACAGGTCTAATGAAGAAGAAGAAGGATGGACCCTCCAGGGCCATGCTCAGGTCAATACTGCTCTCGGTTCTCCATGTCTAGGCCCTGTGGGCCTCGAGACATGATCTCCTAGTTATCCCTAGAAATCGAGGATAACAAGACAAATAGATGTTGCACATAGGTGTTTATGTCACAAAAAGATGATGGCAGCACTAGGGTTAGTAGAATTAATCTAGACTAGGGTTAGTATGGTTAGGGTTTGTTCAATAGTATTAGAAGTTTGTAGGATCAAGTTAATCAACACATGTGGCCTTAGATCAGTGTGCTCCTAGGGTATATGGAGTCAAAAGGAGGACACAAAAGCTGAAGGATCAAGTGATAATGGTAAAACTAAGGACAAGAGAGTTAAACCTTGAGGTGTTGCTATGGCAAGGCCTTAAGGATGAAACCCTAGGGGAGAGACGCTCACTTTGGTGTAGAAAACCTAGGCCTCAGTGCTCTCTCCTCCTTCCTTAGCCTAATGGCAACGGCTAGCTTAAATAATGGTTGATAAGAGGTAAGACAAGAGGGTTTGTAAGCAATGTGTTGCTAAAGCAAGGCTTTACTAGGCAAACCCTAGGGAAAATCGACTCACCAAGGTGTAGGGGAACTAGGCCTTGGTGTGTTTTCTCCTTCTTAGCTCAACAAATAGGAAAAACGACTAGCAAGAAGAAGAAGAATGGAGTGTTTCTATGGCAAGGCTCTATTCTCTTCAACAAATCAAATGGCTAGAAAGAAAGAATAGAGTGTTGCTAAGGCAAGGCTCTATCTTACTTTAGCAAATAAAATGGCTTAAAACCTTAGTAGGGACATGAGACAAGGACCTTCAATGTGTGCTTGTCACCTAGGGTTTAATTCAGCAAATCATAATAATAAATGCAAGAAAAACAACACTACAACCATTCAATCAAGAAGTTTTGCAGAAATTTACTTACATTTAGCCAAGAAATCATATAGCAAACCCTAGTTGTAATACCTTCCACCAAGATAAATGCCAAAATGCCAATAAAAGTCCAAAAATGTCTTCCATCAACAAGTGTGCCTCACAATTTCAGTCAATAACTCCAAAGATAGCGCAAATTTCAGACCTCACTAATGAGTGAGTGAAAGATGATGAAAAAATGAAGGTAAAACCCTCAATTTATACAGTACAATGACCTAAATTTACTTTCTTGGTCATGAAAAGGTCGACAAGGCCAAAATACTAAAATCATACCATTTTACATTAAATGTTTGAAAATTAAACCCTAATCAAGCAATAGAGAGACGTCATCCCCTTTCTAGGGTGACGTTGGCCCCTTTTAGGGCAAATGGAGCTTCCTGGAGCAAAACTTTAGCCCTCCTTGGGCTTCTCCAAGCTGCCACACGTGCCAACACTGCCATATCTGCCTCCCAAAACGTCCACACTGTTGGGTGACGTCATGAGCATCCTGGGAGACGTCCAGGGCCTTCCAAGGCCAACATCCCTGTGGAGAGGACTCAACCCCCCTAGGTACAGGTGTGCTCAGTTGCCTCTGGTGGATTCTTTTGTTCTTCCCTGGCACAAACGCTCTGCCCTGTCTCTGCCCCTTGTCGGGGTCTTAGCATCCATCGAGTGGGCTCTTCAGCCCCATGGAGCTCCAAACTGATCATCTCCCCATGTGTACCTGTCCAACATGGTACCTGTCCGTTGGGCATGATACCACAAATCAACATCTACGCCCTCCATGGGCTCATAAGTCACAAGGATCATAGCAATGTCAATCACATCTCATCATCAATATTATTAAACATGTGCATAAAACCCCTATTACCCCAGTTAAATGCTCAAAGAGATTATACAAGTTTGCAATACAAGTTTGGGGAAAGTGACAGGGCGTCCTATTGGGCTAGTGTCCACTAGAGAAGGAAAATTCCCGAAAAAGACTAAATCCAAGTCATGTAAGTGGGTGATGTGGGTAGGGGATGTCCTGACAGTGGGTACAGTGAAGGTAGGGAAATGCAGAGCCTTACCTATGGGTGCCTTTGTAGAAGGTGAGTTGCACCTGTCCTGGATGCAATTGTTTCCAAGCCCATTCATGACTTTTATTCTTTATTCTTATTTCCTTTTCTTCAAGAAGCTAATCAGGGGGCACTGCCCTGGCGTGGTGACCAGTGGTGGCAGCATTACCCACAAGTACTTTCATAGAAATGAGAAGGTTGGCTCGTGATGAGACCCCCTTTCTCTTGGCCATGCAACCAAGAGTCACTACCCTGGCGTGGTAACCAGCTAATAGTAGTGTCATACTGCTAGGTACCCATGGACCTAATAGGCTGGCTCGTGATGAGACCCCCTATCCTCTAACTAGGTCTTGTTTTATTATTTTATGGGTCCCTCTTGTTTCTTGCTGAGAAGCCTTTTACTGCTTTCTCGGGGATCCCTGGGCGAAGCATCTCGAGGTTTTATTTTTTAGGCTTTTATCTTTTGCCAGCTTGCTTTTACCTTCTGGGCCTTTAGCCCCTTCTTCCCACAAGGCAAGGTGCAACCCTTTAAATGATTGGCCAACCCAATGCCCGGACTAGTGAAATGGGGTAGATGAGCGGGAAGCAAGATGAAAAGGTGGTAATATGAAGGGAGCAAACAATGACTTTTCAGAAATCCCCCGAGTGGCAAACCAAAACCTACGGGCATAGGCTTGCTAGGGCATCTTGTCATTCCCCCCAGACATGGTCAAGTGGACAATTATAAGATCCAAGCATTCGTTAGAAACAAAAGGAATTAAATGCACATAATCAAAGGTTTTGAGGATCAGAGTGACACATACAATGATACCCAGACTCATTACCTCATGGAGTAAGAATCATCTCTGACACAAGACCAAGCCGATGTTGATGGATGTTGCTGCTAGCAAAGTAGAGGCGCTGAAAGGGAGAAAAGATGGGTCCTTCGGGGCCATGCCTAAGTCGATCTGGCTCTCGGTACTCCATGTCTAGGACCTGCAGGCCTCGAGACATAATCTCCTAGTTATCCCTAAAAGTGGGGATAATAGGGCTTTCTTCAATCTGCACACATGAGACTTCTGCTCATGTATCACGAATCCTTTTGGCTTCTCGATGTAAACCTCTTCCTCAATCTCACCATTGAGAAAGGTTGTCTTTACATCCATCTGATGTAGTCCCCAACCCATGGATGCAGCTAGGGCAATGGTCGTACGGATGGAAGTGTATCGAGCTATAGGAGCAAATGTCTCCTCATAATCAATTCCCTCCACCTGAGAGAATCCTTTGGCCACAAATATCACTTTGTACTTCTCCACACTTCCATCAGTTGTATGCGTGATCTTATAGATTCACTTGGAAGTCACTACAAACTTCCCTTCTGGTCTCGGAACAATATCGCACACATCATTCTTCATGATGGATTGATACTCTTCTGTCATGGCATCTTGCCATAATTGCTTACCAGTTGCTTCTCCATGGCAAGAAGGCTTAGTATCAATGATGTGGCTCATAGCTGAAACATAGCTCGAAAATCTCTGTGGTCTCTTGCTCTCTCGGAATGTGCCTCGAGGAGCTGCATGTCCCTCTGCCTCCTGCAGAGTTTGTCGAGCCCAGGCAGGCCTTTTATGGCCTATTAGTACTACAATGTCTCTGGGAACATCAACTAGAGCTACTGGATCAACTTTTTCAATGACTGTCTCCCTCTGAACTGTTGAAGGGGGAGAAGGTATTGTCTCGCTATCAATCTCCATCTGAGATTCTTTGGATCCTCGAAAGGCTATCTCTTCCTCAAAGATGACATCTCTGCTCACCTCAATCTGTCTCTGACCAGGGATGTAGATCCGGTATGCCTTCAAAGATTCACTGTATCCCAAAAACGTACCCTTTCTGCCTGAAGGGTCTAGCTTGGTCCTTTTCTCTTTGGGTATATGAAAGTATACTGGACACCCAAATATCTTGAAGTGTCCAAACTCAAGCTTCATTCTAGTGAAGGCTTTTTCGGGAATCATGTTCTTCAAGATCTGATGAGGACTCATGTTCTGAACATACACTGATGTCATGGATGCTTCTACCCACAAAATCATAGGTAGATTCTGATCATGTATCATCGCTTTGGTTGTCTCAATGATGGTTATGTTCTTCCTCTCTACAACCCCATTTTGTTGAGGGTTATAAGGAATGGTGTACTCCCTCTTGATCCCTGCCTCAATATAGAAATCATTGAAATCCTTGGAGGATGATGAGGTGGCACAGGTGATGATGTGGCAACGTGAGGTGGCAACCAATGTGGGTCCCACAGGCCTAAATATGGGTCATTTTTCCTCCTAAAACTGGGCCCACTAAGGCGCCCAACACTTGCTAAATGAAAACTGGATAAAATAAAGAAGTTTCCCAAATTCATAAAGCATTCTAAAGCAAGTCAAAAAGCCAAATTGGGTGAGTTTTCTCCTTTCTATTTATGCTTTAGCTTTCTGTTTTAGCTTTTAGCCTTTAACATTTATCTTTTTCCTTTCCCAGTTTTCCACTTTTCTTCTTTAGCTTTTGCTTTAGCTTTCCACTTTTTCCCTTTCCCAGCTTTCTGCTTTTCCTGCTTTAGCTTCCCACTTTTTCCTTTTCTCCCTTTCTCTTCCATTCTATCACTCATGCGCCCTATTTCTCTCCATGAGGTGCGCCCCTCTTACCTTTTTGGCCACAAATTCTCCATACCTAACCAATTTTGACCCATTCGACCTCCATTCGACCTCCATTCTCCTCCAGATAACCCCCAAATTTGGCCAGATTGCTTGGGAAAGGTATGCTCAGCCAATTTTAGCAGGTTTTCATGCAGTGACACATGGCAGATGGACAGATTGACACATGGGCATTGGATATTGGACAGCTTTTGGCCCAGTTTGGAAACATCAGGGCGAATTCTTCATGCAGTTAGCTATATATGCAGCATGCTTCCACAATTTACAGTTTGATCACTCTATTGCAGGAGCATTACTACTCTCTCATTCTAGCTTCAGATTATTGGAGATTATTGTAACAGTTCATGGCTTTTCTCTGTGATGGAGCCATTCCTCTGATTTGACATGAATAAAGAGTCTTATGTGTTGATTTTGGCCTAGATTCCTGTTGTTGCATTGGATTTCTAACAAATTGTAGATTTCTTGAAGCTCATCCTTCACTGGGGGTCGATTTGGCACCATTGGAGTGTTCTTCTCTTGCTGATTTCTTTCTTTTTGCATTCTATTTGTTCGCTCTGATTAGGGTTTTCCACTAAAATTTATCTAAAATCAAATTTATGTAAGTTTTGGGTGAGGTTATCTAACCCTCATTCCAAAACCATTTTTGTGCTTGTTGATTTGTGTTTTTGCATGTCAAATTTCATCCATTAAGCAACACGCCCTAGGGTAGCCTCCTTGTGGTTGGCACGCACCAGCCCAAAACAAGAGGGGTGTTATCATTTGTGACCTTAGGATCCACCCCTGAATTAAGCCTAGTTTGATTCCCTCAACCTACAATCGACCTAAAGCCCAGGGTGTCAAATTTATCCTTAACAGACCCCTACCACCTCAGCCACTTTACATGGCTTAGAGAGGGATCTCTTGGAAGCTCTCCTTGACCTAGGGCAAAACCTACCCAATAGGACACGTCGTCAACCCTCCCATACTTAAGCATGACAAGTCGCATAGTGTCTTTGAGCTGTTAATTGTTTGATATAGTGATCTTTGATACACATGCTTAGATGGCTTATTTATTGATTAGATCCACTTATCATGATGTTATGACTTGAGATCCTTGGAGGGCGTGTTCATTTGTCTTTGCAGGACCTAGATGGTGGACAGTTTTGGGAGAACAAGCCTAGCTTGGGCTTCCATGGGGCTAAGCGCCCACAGGTAGGATGTCAGGGGCCTGCATGCCAGATGAGATGGAGATGACTTGGACGGCCTTGATGATGATTTGGACAACCTAGCCCATCCATTACTTGCCAAACAATTTTCCCAGGAGGGGAAAAACATTCCATTTTTTAGCTTGACGTCATGATCTTG
Source organism: Picea sitchensis (assembly GCA_010110895.2). Classification (NCBI taxonomy): domain Eukaryota; kingdom Viridiplantae; phylum Streptophyta; class Pinopsida; order Pinales; family Pinaceae; genus Picea; species Picea sitchensis. The sequence continues at coordinate 137,688 of SNQJ01S0054086.1, forward strand.
GGGGTTAGGGCATGGTGGAGAGGTGCCACTCTTTGACACATGGATGTTTGAGGAGGAGAAGGGTCTTCACCATGATATGAGTGCCTAGATGCTTGACAGAAGGCCTTTGGAGGCCCATCCATGCTTCTCCAACACCAACGACTTCCTCAAAGTGGCAAAACGTCCCCTAAAGAAGTGACGTCCTCCTAAATTAGGGTTTAATTTGTGCAAAAAGTGAAATTTTAAGTGAGTTGTTTAATATTACTTTGTTAAGGGGGCAACATTAGGGTTGTTGAACCCTAATCTTGTGTTTTACTCCTTAATTTGGGGACAAGCTATGTTAGCTACATTTTGTATAAATAGAGATCAAAAGATCTCATTTGAATTATAACTCTCCCTCTTGTGAGAGGACTTGGTATGAAATTTTCGGCTATCTTGGCTCTTTTTATCTCTTTTGCACTTGTGTATGGCTATACTTATGAATGGTTGATGGAAGAAGTGATGCGCTAGCCTTGGAAAGCTATTCTATTGCTATTGTCATGCATTATCTTGGCATTTTTCCTTGAATTGGTATGATTTTTACTTTCTTGCTATCATTTGTTTCAAGTCAAGGTTGTTGTGCTAGGAACTAGGTGGGAAGTATAAGAGCATCCACCCCCATCTTAGTCTTCATCACTTTATGCTTCATCTTATTTCTTTAACAAGGGTTTTCTAAGAGAAGTGTTGTCGTCCTTATACACACTTGCAAACGCGATCTAAGTCCGGCTCACTTAGTGTGTCCTTGGAGGCACAATGACTAGGTTCACAACCCACGCCGTCACTTTGACCGGAACCTCTTCTGTCTAGGCTTACTCCTAGGGAAGCCAAAGGGGGTAGACCTTAGTTACTAGATGTGTTAGAGTTAGGTTCTAGGAGTTAATTTTAATTTGTTAAGGTTAGAGGGGATCTATTCCTAAGATGCTAAGGCAACCATGCAAGATGCAAGGGTTAGCATCAAAAGCAAGCCTTTTCCCTAGGTCAACTAAGACTAGTGCCTAAAGATTGGGCAAGGGGTCAACTATGTTCAAGGGTGGTTCTATACAAAAGATTACAAATTACTTACAAGTTTACAAAAGAATAAATCCAATGAAAGAATACCATATACAATTACTTACAAGATTTACAATTTAAAGAATGAAAGATTACAACAACAAGCTAACCAATCATCTATTTGTGTTTGTGTAGGATATCAAAGCATTAAAGCATCATATCAACAATTCATCACAATTATGAGATCATCATCAACACATCATCATGAGCAACATCAACAACAATTTAAGGAGATTTAGAAGGCTTAGCACAATTGTTGTTAAGATTATCAAAGATGATCCACACTCATAATTATTAAACCCCCAAGTATTCTATTAGGTTTGGTCTAGGGTTTAATTATTAGGCTTTTCTTAAGATTTATCAAGTTTTTATTAGCTTTCACCAAAGCCTCCTCCTCCTATTGCCAAATAATTGCTGGATGCTCAAGATAGTATGGCAACGAGGCCAACCCTAGCAGAACCAGTCAGCCCAAAACAAGAGTACTTCCCGGAGAGGACACACACCTGGTGTGCCACGGGGCAGTCCCCTGCCACTTCCCTCCGTTGTTTTCCTCAAGCCCTGTTTTAGATGGTGAAGATGGTGGTCTAAGGTACCCTAAAGTAGTCTATTAAGTATATAAGTTGATTAGGTAGACTTTTAGGTGGTTATTAGAGTGTTTGGAAGATTTTAAAGCACTTTTTAGGTGCAATTTAGTGATATGGCCGAAACTGTTATTAGCTTTATTAGTATGTTGTCTTAAGCTTAAACAATTGAGTAAATCAACACATGTAAAGCAAATAAAGAGATGGCTGAAAGAGTAAAGATACTATCACATGCACAACAAATAGTTTGCTATGAAATAAGAGATCTATGGCAAGAACAACTTGCCTTAAAGAGATCAAAAGAAAATTTAAAGTGTTTTCCTACTTAACCATTCCACATTCAAGCCCAAGTAGATGGCTTCCAATAGATATAAGCAATATAGAAAAAGAACCAATTACTTGTTAAGCACTTAAGATATTTGAAGCATTAAGATTTAAACCATGTGCATAAGAAAGAAATAAGAAGCTTGAAATGAAATTAAGCAAGATCTAGTTAGAGTATTTAGGTGTGTTGCCCAATAGGCTTAAGATAATGATATAGATCTAGAACATAAGCATTTAAAACATTAAACCATAAATCACATCATATCATAAAGCATCAACACTTTGCCTTACATATTTGGGGTATTCCTCTCCCAACTAGGTAGGTGATTAGATTAGATTTGCTTAATTAGGTTAAGTCCTTTGAGATCTTAGTGATTAGGGCAAACCATGAAAGAAAAGCAAAATAGAGAAGCTAAGCTACCATCTAAGCTACCTACAAGCAAGCAAAACCCCACGGCATGGGTTGGAAAGGTGCCCTCACCTTCAAAACCTCATGGCCAAGCTAAGAGAGACTCAAACAAGTGGAAAAAATTCAGATCTAACCCACGTCCTACCTATCCCCAAAGCTCATAGAAGAGAGGAGGCCGTACCACTTCCCCTCTTACACTATGAGTTCCAACAATCAAGCAAAAAAGAGAAAAAAGTGCACTATAAAGCTAGAAAACGAAAGGGGGAGTTGAGGAATAGCTACCAAATCCCCCAAAGGGGTCTTGAAGTGTTGTGTGTGTCTCTTTGGGGCAGCCAAAAGCCCTCAACCAGATCTGATATACCTGCAAAATCAACAAGCCTTGTTTGCTAGAATGGCTACACACAACCAAAAGAAGTTAAGGAAACCCTTGCCCTTTTGGGGCAAGAACTTTCCACAAATAAAAGATATATATTTGATATAATTTTTGACCTACTTAAACAATTATATGCTAGCTGAAAATGAAATGAATGAACAGCAATAATAGGAGAGGAGCAATAGATCTAGAGAATTGGAGTATGTGAGAGCTTCAAGTGACCCTTCTCCTTGAAGGAGTTCCCAATAAAACCCTAGAGATGAACCTGCAAGATCTCTTCCAACAACATGCATACAATAGACAATATGTTGATGTATTGAAATTAAATGACACTCCTATTTAATCAAACACATCAAGATATATAAACCAAATAGGCATACGCCCTATTAGATCTACTTAGATAACACTTTACCTAAAATCTAGTGTTGCAAGCACTTAAAAACATCAATACAAAGTTACCTCCCATGCATAAGAAAAATAAGCATACGCCTTAACCTTCTTGTTGTCCTCCAAAGTTTCTCCAAGATTTGTATTACTCAAGAAAAATGGTTTTGGAGAGAAAATACTCCAAAACCCTAGAGCATAGAATGGAAATGAAATGGAATGAATGACTAGAGAGAGAGAGTTGGAAATCAAGTAGCATAACAATAGCTCAAGATATGGTGAGTTGGGGAGGAGAAAAGAGATCTATTTATACTTGGAGAGGCAAACCTACCTCTCTTGGATCCAAGCCAAGTGTCCACCACCAAGCAAAAGAGTAGATCTCTAGGCTAGGACGCACCTCTTAGGGTTTGCACAATAGATCTAGGGTGTAGAAAAATAGAAAAATTAGTTTGAGAGATCCAAGGGCATCTAGGAGGCATTGGATTCGTGCCAAGGTAAGTGAAGAGGCTCAAATAATTTTTTAAAACATATTTGTGGAATTTCTAGAAGAGGGAGGGCGCACCACTTGGGATGAGGGAAAGGTGACGAGGGGTGAGAGATGAGTGAGGGGTGTTGGGATCACACAAAACTTCATAGGAGAGGTTGTGGGATTCATGCTAGGGTAAGAGGAAGAGTCTCAACAATAAAAAAAACGAAATTTTCATTGGAGAGACACAAAGGAGGGCGTAACTCTCTTGGAGAGCGCTCCCCAAGGTCAAAAATCAACCCAAATGCAAGGATGGGTGATGTGGAGTAAGTGGGGTCACCTCTAGGGGTGATAATAAGGCTTGGAGTAAGTGGGGGCTCACCTCTATGGGTGATAATAAGGCTAAATGAAGTGAAAGCTCAAGAGAGGGGCCACACTCAAGTCAAGCACCTTAATTAATGCAAGGGAATGTCAACTTCTTAAAGGGGCGAACTTTGAGTGTGGAGGTGGTAAAAGGTTAAACAAGGGCTGAAAAAGGTTGGGAGGCTAAGGTTATGCTTTAGGGGATCTCTCTAACCATCATTTCAACATTTCACATAATCTAACTCCTTATTACAATTTTTGATTTTGCCATGTTTGGACTTTAGTAATTAAAATTGTTGTTTTAGGCTAACTGACACTTCCTGTGGACTAAGCCATGGCTAAATTTGTCCGACCGAGCTAAAACTTGGTACAAGGATGTAGGGTGTTATTCCTACTTTCTTTGAGCACAAATACCTTTATCAAAAGTCCAAGGATCCAAATTTTACAATTATTGTTTCAAAATAATTAATTAATTAAATAATTAAACCTCCATAAACTTAGGGAAATTTAATAAAATACCACTAATTAAAAAATTAATCTAGACTCTATGGAATTCCGCAAAACTTTTTAAATGTCTTGCATGGTCATTTCATAATGATTTCCCTATATAGTTACTAAAACATATCTTACTGGAACGCCGCTCACCACTTTGGAGTGCTTATTGCAAGTGCGAGGGAAAACTCAAGGAACTCTCCCAGTTGAACCGATCCCAAGGTGAATCGACTCTAGACATGATCTATGCAGACCTATTATATTATTAATCCACGCAGGGGTGCGTAAATTCTAATTACAAAATAAAGTGTTTGGGCCAAACATTGCCCTGTAGAATCAAAAGTCTTCAACAACATGGGCATCTGACAATGCATCTCTTCATGGCATTGATGAGTTGACCAATTCGGGCTCTAAATGGGCTGTCGTATTGAAGAAGTATATACATGTTAATTCCTCTTAATCTTGAAATCCTGCAATTTAGAGAAACTTGCCTTAAAATTTTAAAAGGGCTTACACCCTCAAGGAGGTAGTTTCTCTAGCTCTTGTTTATTTGACTCCATTATCCCAATAGTAGTGTACTTCATGTTATCCCCTGAGCATCTAGGGATAACTAGGAGATCATGTTCGAGGCCCACATGGTCCTACATGGAGCACGAGAGCGATGGATTCTGGAGAGCATGGCCTCTGAGGGCCCATCTTTTCTTCTTCTCACCGGGATCTGTCCTGTCAGCATTCAAAATTTCCATCACTACTCTACCGGTTCCTGCATCGAAAAGGCCTCTTTGCTCCATGAGGTAATTGGTCCGGAGGTATCATGGTATGTGTCACATTCGATCATTATAACCTTCTTTATGTATGCATTAGATCTCTTCATTTCCCGTGATAACTCCGCTTGATCTTAATTCAATCCATTTGACCATCGCTAGTGATTGATGTGGTTGCTTAGCAAGTTGGTATTTCATTAGTTTTGGTTAGCCACCAAAGGGTTTGCGTAATCCATCAACCGGCTTCCTCATATTATCACTTCCCCTTTTTACATCTTAAAACCCACTCATCCATCCCATTCCCTAGTCCGACCATTAGATAACCATCCGGGGTACATCTTGTCTTAGGGGAAGAAGGGCTAAAGGCCCATAGGGTAAAAGCAAATTGCAAAAGATAAAAGCCATAGAAATGAAAACCTAGAGATGCTTCAGGGATCCTTTAGAAGGCAATAAAAGCCTCTCGATAAGAAACTAAGGGACCCTAAGAAATAATAAATAAATAAATGCAAGATCATAACTAAGAGGATGGGAGGTCCTTACTCACGAGCCTACTTGCATTATGTTCATAGTATTTGTAATGGGTATGACATTGCCACCATCCGTTCACCAAACTGTGGCAAGACCTTTGGTTGCATGTAATAAAGGAAGGGGGTCTCATCAATTGTGCCAAAATTTCTCTCATTCTACGAAGATACTAGTGGGTAACACTGCCGCCTTCTCGCCACCAAGCCAAGGCGTGTCCCTTCGTCAAGGCTTGTGGTAAAAATGCAAATAAAGAAAGATAAGGCAATAAGGGCTTCAAAAAAAATGCATCCATGATTCGCATGTACCCTACAAAGGCACTCCATGCATCTATTCAAAATTTATTGTCCGACTGTGACTAGACATCCCTAACCACATCACATCACTATACATGGTTTGAATGACCCTTTGAGGAAACTTTCCATTTCTTGTGGGTATTGTTTCTCCAATAGGTTGCCCTTTGGTTTCCTTTAGCTTTGTACAGTTGGGTCCGTGGTGGGTCTTTGTCTATTAGAAGATTTGTTAGGGGATGTTATGCATATATTTGATAATTTTAATGATGATATGTGATTTACATGATGTCTAGGACTCCATGAGCCCACGGAGGGCTTAGTCTTTGATGTGCAGAACCACACCCGGCGGACAAAAATGTGAGGATCTGGCACATGGGGATGATTAGCTCTGACTCACAATGAAGAGCCCACCGTGATGACGCTGGGATGGCGTGAGGGCAGATGTGGTTATGACGCAGTCTCAGTACGTAGGTAGTTGAAGGACGCTTCCCCCATTAGGACGCTTCAAGGCAGACCTGTTTCCCATGGGGACTTCAAAATTTCCTTTATAGATGGGACGTTGACCTGATGATCAGGACGCCACCAGGCGCTTTGGGATCGATTGAGCATGGGCAGCCAGGTCGGGCTTCTTTTAACGGTATAAGTTGCGATTCTGTGAGGGCAACGCCTTGCTCATCGGATGATGTTTATGCCCTGTCAGGCCAACGCCCCTTTAGGGGCCCGACGCCTCATTATTAGCTCGGGCTTTGGCATTTTAGCATGTAAAAGTGACAAATTAATTGATAATGTAATGTCAGCCTTGTACGCTGTTTGATGTGACCTGCTTTTGCTATAATTAAAGGTCATAGGAATCATATAACAGGATGTTTTGGCCCCTCTACTTATGGAGAACATAACTTACTCTTTGTGAGAGTGATCTTTTTAGCCTTTTGTCTTGTTTTATTCTCTCTTTGGAGTGAGGCGAACCTCTTGGAGTGACCTATTTTTTGGCAAGTGGTGCCTTTATCATTGGAAGGTTTACAACTAGGGTAGGGATTATGCTTCATTATGAGTTTGTAAGTGTTTCTTCATCAAAACTTCTTGAATGTGAATGGTTGTTGATCTAATATCTAGCATACATTGTTATCTTGTTATTATTTGCTTAATTCTTTTTGTAAACCCTAGGAGCCAACACACAAGTAGGTCCCCGCTTCATGTCCCATAATAAAAAGCTTATAGCCATTTGGATTTGAGGGAGTTTCAGCCTAGCCATAGCTACACTAGACTCCCTCTTATCTTGAGTTATTTTATAATAAAATTGAAGAAAGAAGTAATCCTAGGCCTAATTTGTTTTACACCTAGGTTTACTTCTAGGGTTTTAAGCCTTGCCATAGCAACACTTTTCACCATATAGTTTGTGGGCTCAAGCTAGCCGTTTTGCAAAGAAGTCTTAAGGAGAGAAGATATAGCCTAGGGCCTGTACTTCTTTGTTTTCACACCTAGGTAAGTCTTTCCTTCTAGGGGTTTAGGGTCAGTGGCCTCAAGCCATAGCAAACACCTCATCAAACCCTAATCCCTCTTAGTTCTTAAGTTTAAGTTTTCCCAAAACCATTAGTCTCACTTCAATTGGATCCCATTAACCCAAGGCACTAGTCTAGAAACTTTTATGCTTAAACTCTCACTAAACTACTCTTCAATTTGAAACCCTAATCCAACCTAGAGTCTAAACTTAGCGATTTTGAACCAATCCATAATGAGATGACGCCTTTACGGATTTTGAACCTGTGGTTTGATAGAAAAGTGGCCTACTATCTCATCATAGCCATAGAGGTTTCATAAATTTTCTACTCCATTGATTTGTGTCAAAACGTCCACCCATTAGCTAACTCTAACCCTAAACAATGAGTTAATATAGTGACACTGCTTGTTTAAACCCTTTGTTTGGCATGCAAACGCTTTTGACTTTTGTCACCTTATTTGATAGACTATGAGCCATTGATCATTTTCACAAGCTTATATGACAAAACGTTTTCCTCATTGTTCTCACCAAAGTAACTGATTTAGGGCTGACGTCACTTTATATCAGCAGAAATATTTATGGCATTAAGCCTCTTTTAGCCATTGTTTGAGTGTAAAACGCCAGAATTGCTGGCATTTAAAGTATGATCATTTTCCCATATTAATGTGCAAAACGCTCACTTTTTTGCCTTCCAAAACCAACAATAATTAGGGCTGACGTCAAATCTCTAATTTCTGTAAATTGTATTACAAATATATTTGCTTTCTATCAGATGAGCAGATTTGTTACATTCATTGCATTGTGATATTATAAGGTGGATTTTGTACATTGAATGCAAGTATAAATTTGTATTTATTGAAGGAGTATTATAATCCTTTTTGTCTTTATTTGCAGCTTATTGATTACTCTTTATCATTGCTCAGTTATTTGAAGATAGTCATTAATTTCATGAAGTACCAACCCACTCTAAGCACATTTCTAGTTTTCTTTGTCTTGTCTCGCAAAAATGTGTGTATCAATGCTGATCCTTTTCCTTGATCATTATTCACTTACTGTAATCTGAGAAAGGGAACCTATTGTCTTGATCCATTATCCTTAGCCCTTAAACCTTAGCATTTTCATAGGGACGCCTCCCCTTTGGACTAGCCCTCCTAAATAGAAAGAGCCCCCACCATCGAGGTGACAGTGGATGGAGAAGCTCCTCAAGCACGGGCCGCCCCGCCCAAGCTACTTAAACCCTCCCACAAACCGCGCGAGCACAGTAATTAGTCATATTCTTTTTTGCATTGGAGAAATAAAAATATTTACTGGGAAATTAAGGAATTTCCTCGGCCATTTACTTTGGCAAAGTAGGATTGTACTTGTGTCTTGGGCACCCTCAGAGCTAAATCCACTATGGCATCCCCATCATACTACTTCTTGTCAAGCAGCCATAAATTGCATCTTCAAATGCATTAGGGCTGCAAAACCCTAACTCCATTTGCTTAAATAACTTTCTTATCAACCATTAGATTTTTCTCAAAGTTTTCACACTTACTCTTTAACCTAGCACAATTTTGGTGCAAAGTTTGAGGATATTTCAAAGTACATTTTCTTGTTGCAATACATTGAATAAAAGTTAGTCATAAGGCTGATATAATTTTCTACAGACAAGTGTCTACACAGCCCATTTTTGTGCTAGAATATTGGCTTCTCATCTTGAGTTTGGCTAGTCAATTACTAGTTTTTCTCTTTCATTTTCTACTTGATCTCTAGCACTCTATTGAGTAGCCTATAGTACTCATTTACTTGATATATTGTTATCTATTGTTTCAATTAGGGACAGCAAGCTAACTTTAAGTTGATCCAACTAACATATACCATTGCAAAGTGTCTTCTCTTATGTCTCTGCATAATCATCCTTGGGAGAAGTATTATACCTGTGGGCAACAATTACTTGACTTACAAGACATCTCTCTCTATCTTTTATTCCACTTAGAATTGACCTCTAGCTTACTCCATTTCCTCCATCTCATCTCAATCCTAGGGTCACAGGATCAGCCCCTAGGAGGACCTAGGTTGACCTAGTCACCCTTGAAGTTGCGGGACCTACATCGAGGTGGACATTGGGTGTAAGATTCCCAAGTTGTAGCTTCCCCTGCTTTGTGGTTGGGTCGGGTTTTTTCCAACCTACAACTTGTGCTAACACTCCCAAGCGTGCAATGAGATGGGGTGCATCATCCAACCTCAGGAGTCATGCCTCTATGAAGGTCCAAGCAACCTTTGTGCCTCCATGAACAAGCTTTCACTTGGAAAGGCCTTGCAAAGACAAACAAGTACACCCTCCCGAAGGGTCCACAAGTCACATGTATCATGCCAAGTAAGTTACATTTAATACAAGAACCACCAAACATGTGCATCAAATCCTTCCTTTTCAAAATAAACAAATGCTCAAAGGCCTTATACAACTTGCCAAATTTAAATATGGGAGGTGTTGGGTCATGGTGTCCTATTGGGTGATCAATCCCCAAGTCAAGGAGTGCTTCCTGTGAGTGACACTCTAGGTCATGTTCTCGAGTATGAGGTGGATGGGGTGGACTTTTGGGGTATGGGGCTCTTTGACATGCAAGAGCTCATATTGTCTCATTTATGGTGCCTTGTAGAGGGTGTGTTGCATCCTCATTTTCACTGCAAACCTTTTCCAAGCCCTTTATTTGTCACACTGATTAAGGTCCCACATTGAGTAATATATACGGAAAGAGTACCTAAATGTCACTTGAAGCCAGGGAACACATTGCTGAAAAGCATGTGTAAGGAAAGTAAAAGATATCGCAAGTGCATTCCCTCAATAAGAGGGATATTTATTAGTTATGTGTTTTTATTTTATAGGTCCTGAGTTTTGGTGTGGAGAAGCTACTTTAATTTATCTCAGACCTTAGGGCGAGCATCCGAGACACTGACAAGCCTTATCTTTTCCATCTAGAAGCCTCTTGACCTTTTAGCCTTCTTCCTCCTATGAATGAGGCATAAGCCCTTCTGGGTTAATATGCCCGAAACCCATAAGATGAGAAAATGGAAAGTGAAGAAGTATGGAAATGATAGTATGTGCGTGAATGGTAACACGAATTCTCTTCCCAAGAGACCCCTAGTACCACAAAATTTCTTCCCCAGGTGACCCCAATTTACTAGGACAATACAACAACCACCATGTGAAATGAGGCAAAAAGTATAACTTCCAAGCAAACGCTTAAAATCAAGAAAGGACCCTTTGCAACATGTTCAAATGCTGCTAATTATTAAAATGCACACTTACCATGACACCTAATTTGCTGCCCTTCATGGAGCAAGACTTGTTGTCCCTCTCTCGGGGCTGTCGGGTGTGGTGACGCTGTTGTTGCCGATCGTCGGTGATGTGTGTGGTAAGAGGAGGCCTCGCCTTCATTCCGCTCGACACTCCATGTCCGCAACCTCATGTGGGCCTAAGATCATCTCCTTAGTGTTAGAATAAGGTAGTAAGGCAAAATGTACATTTTTATTTTCAATGAGGATAACAACTAGATCTTATATCTAGAAAACAGATCTACACTACTTGAACAGAGAAAACAAGCATGTGCGCTTAGATCTAAGATAGTTGAGTTTCTTAGCCAAAAAGTAGATCTTAGAGTAAACATTAATTCTGATCTCCGGGATCTTCAATGTCAGGAATAAACTTGTACAGATCTACGATCTAAACTAAGAAATGAAACATAACATGGAATGAAACAAAGAAAACCAAAACTCTAATGGTAAGAAGGAAGAAATAAAACTCCTAATAAAATGTGTAATCGGGACCATAATAAATCAATGTTGATGACATAGATCTAGATAACAAAGCAAAACTCAAACAAAGTTCAGATCCTGGATAATTGAATAGATGACTTATACTTTTGCCCCTCGAAGTCTTACCTTTAAGAGGCTCATACCCACCATAAGAGATGTAGACCATTTGTAATTATGCTCAGTCAAAGTTTAGCTCATAGATCCACCATATATAGGTTGGATCTCTTGCCAAAAAAAGAATAGACTTTCTTGCCACCAAAAAGATAGGGCCACAAAGACTTCCCACACAAACCCTTACTTAAAATGTGATAAACAGTAGGTAAAACACACAAACCCTCACAGCAAAACTTCTTTGGACAAAACCTCACACAAGGTAGCTTAAGGAAGACCACAAGGCTCAAGAGGTAACACCCCACAGCAGAATAGAGGGCTACACCCACGGTCACATCACAACAACACAATAGGAGAGCAACACCACAGTCATCTCACACAGCAAAACGGAGAGGGGGTTGCATCAGCCACAAAACAGCAGAAGGGAAAGGGGTCGCACCAGCCACACCACAGCAGAAGAAAAGGGGGGCCACAATAGCCATACAACAGCATATGAAAAGGGGCCGCACCTATCAGCAGAGGGGGCCGCACCAGCCACACAACAGTAGAAGCAAAGGGGGGCCACAACAGCCACACAACAGCATATGAAAAGGGGCCGCACCTATCAGCAGCACAACGTAGAAGAGAGGCCGCACCACATGACTGTCCTCAAAGGGAGCCGCAGCAATAGCAAGAGGAGAGTTGCAGCAAAGGAGAAGATCCGCACACTTTAGGAGCACAAGAACATAACATAAGAGTGTGGGTTGTGAGGGGTAGGGGGGGTTTTATTTATAGTTTAGGCTAGGGTATAAATTTAAATTAAAATAATTTTATTGAATATAATGTGTTTAAATTGAATAATTTAAACATGATATAACTTACATTTTAATTTAAACAATATTTAACCCTTAGAACAAAAACAACATAAAACCCCAAATCAACACAAGCAAGGGAATGGGAGGGTTTAGGAGGGTTTACAAGGTGGCAATACTTGTTCATTCATTTTCAAGGTGACCTTTATTACTTTATCATCATTGCATATGGATCACATCCCTTATGTGGTCATGCCCACCTTCAAGAAGGGTTATGCAGCAACAAAGTACCTGATCGAAGATCAAGTTGCCCCAGAACTTTTTCCAGGGTCTTATCCACCAAGGTCCAAGACCAAGGATCAACCCATGCCCTAGGCATGGGTACCCTGGACCATGTCCAGGGGGCCTAGACTTATCTAGGGGCTTTAACTGCTTGGTCCTAGACCAAGAACCCCAGTCATCTACTGGGGGCCCTCTCAGGGGTCTTTACTGCTTGGTACCAAACCAAGAACCCCAGTCATCTACTGGGGGCCCTCTCAGGGGTCTTTACTGCTTGGTACCAGACCAAGAACCCCAGTCATCTACTGGGGGCCCTCTCAGGGGTCTTATCCACCAAGGTACAAGACCAAGGATCAACCCATGCCTCAGGCATGGGTACCCTGGACATTTCCAGGGGCCCTAGACATATCTAGGGGCTTAAGCTGCTTGGTCTCTAACCAAGAACCCCAGTCATATACTGGGGGCCCTTACAAGGGTCTTTTGCCATGGCACTGACTGTTTAGTCCCAGACCAAGAAACCCCAGGGGTGCACTTGGGGGCCCTAGATCTCGGCTAGGGTCTTTGCCATCCTCCCGGAGAATGGCTCTTGCAGCTGCTTTAAATTTAACACTTAGTTACCCCTAGAAATGGGGGGTAACAAGTCTTATTTTTCAAGTGTTTGTTCATGGTATATGTTGATGAATGCTCTATAACGTTAAAGTGTTGCATGTTACCTTGTTCTTTCTTGAAACCCTCGGAGGGATTGTAAGTCCTCATCCCCCCTCCATTTCATTCATCTTATTTGTTGAAGCATTTGAGACATAATCCTAGGGATTAAATGCCCTTATACCCCTAGGGTTTGTCTTGGCTAGCTCAAAGTCGAGGTTTTGTAAGACCATAAACTTTAGACCTTGACCTAGTTCACTTTGATCCTCAAATTGGACGTCCTAGAAGAAGGAGACGACACCTAGGGTTTAAAAAGCCATAAAATTTAGGGATCCCCTCTTGAATTTGATCCTAGGCCTATAAGGCCATAGTCCTAGGTTTTCAAATTCTCTCTTTTTGGCTATCCAATTCATGGTGTTGCTTGACTCCATTGCCCAAAGAGAAAACGGCACTAGTCTTTGGTTTACAAGTGTTTTTACTCTCACACAAACTCTCTCCCTCACAGAGCAACTTAATCATTAGATACTTAACCTCACTCACTCACTAAATCTAACCCAATGCTTGGCAAACATAGTATATTTATTGTTCCTGTTACAGAAGGTTTGCTACAGCCATTAGGGTATCACTAATTGTTTATAATTTACTTAATACTTGGAGAAAATCAGCTCAGAGTTTTTGTTTGATGATTGGATATTGATCTACTTGTTGAGGGATAAATTCTAGAATATAATTTCTAATTTTTCTGGGCTATTTTCTTGCTTCTGTTGCAAAATATTCGTTGTTGATATACACTGGTTTACTGCGGCAATTTTACAACAGCAATTGGTTTTACTTAATATCTAGCACATAAAGGTGATTGGTAGGTGATATAACTTGGTAATTGATTATTATATGCATTGAAATGTTTCTTGTTTCACACCGGATGACCAATTACCTCGTATAACTAATTCCAACCTCTCCACCTTTCTAGATCTAGCCTATCTCATTGAGTAACCAAGATAGGGGGCCATAGACTTGCCTTTAGCTTGCTATAGGATCCCCTAAGGTCACTAGGGAAGTCTCCCTTGTGTTAGATTCCTTTCCTTAGGGAAGTACTTGCCTAGGTGACAGTGACAAGTACTTCTAGTTGTTACACAAGATTGGCATCTTGTGGAGGGCTTTGCACAAGTACAAATCTTGTGATAACAGGGACATCTGCAACTACCAAACAAACACCAAGCTCACTCTAAATCACAAATCTTTAAGGCTGCTCCAAAACTTCAAATGCTTAATGAGAGAGGTGTGAGGCGATAGAGGTTGGGGGGTCTCTATATAGTTTGTTTTTAGGGTTTAGGGTGCTAGGATTTAGGGTTTAAGTAGAATTGTTTTTAAAAATAACTTTTCCTAAAATCTGCATTGCGGTGAGGATGAGGACCAACTCAGCCAAGTAGGGTACAGTCACAGTCGAGTTGACTAGTTCGATATTGAACCAGACAAGTCGTGCATTAACTCAGCTGATTCGGTACCAAACCAGTCCTCGAACCAGGCAAAGGGTAGAGTTCACTCATTTTGTGGTCAACTTGGTTGACTCGACTGAGTCCAAGTCCAAGTTGGCCAAGTCTAAAAACACTGCATACACCCCCTTGTGACTAGGAAAGCACCATCCCGAATGGAGAGGCTTCCAACCGTGACTAGGGTTGGTTTGCCTGCTATTATTAGGCAAATCTACTTGTGTAGATTTGCATGAAAACAAGGATGTGCCTACAACCTCCTCCCTGGTAAAGATAACACCCCCTCAACACAACATATTATTTTGTAAAGGCAAAGAACAAAAAGGGCGTTCATGCACAAAGGCCACAATACCAAATAATTGCCTTTCCTTATGCAAAAAAAAGATAAAATATGTACATTCTATGAAAAATATATAATACAAATACATTGATACAATTCAGTTTTGTTTGATTAGGACATACCTGAGTATTGGCTTGCCCAAAGCTAGCAGGTGCTAAGCAAATGTCAACGCCTCCAATATGCTCCCAAAATTCTTGCTCTCCTACAAGGTGCCGCCACCTACCTCCAAATATTATCTGTTTCAAGATCAAAATCCATGAAAGAAAGCATATTCAATACTTAACATGAACCTATTATTGGTCTTAGATATTGTTAGGCCTAATCGTCAACATATGACAAGATATCAACCCAAGAATGAAATGTGGATGTCATGTCATAGAAATTAAGTTTTAGCCAACAATCTGTACATAATGGTGTTTTTAGTAGACCTGACTCAAGGTAGTGCAAATACTTCCAAATAGGAAACTTGTTGGGTGACTTAATCTACACCTATCTTGAACTAAGAATATAGTGCATAAACATGGTCCAAGTTAAGTCAGTACTTCTCATAATTGGTGGCTTACCCTCACCACAGCCAACAGAGGAAGTGAAGAATCCTTAATCCATTCTTAGTTAGGCATGGAAATTATTAGAACGGAATCATAAGGTCAAGCCCTGCTCAATGGAAAGTATTGGCTAGCCACATAGAGTCAAACTAAACAAAACATAAAGAAGCAAGAGAAATAAGGGTGAAGCATAGAAAATGTCATATGAACTACCATGATCAAGGAAAAAGCATTTTTGTAGCAAAGAAAGAAGCACAAATGACAAAAAGGCTCATGAAGCAGATAGGAATCATCCTTTTGCAAGAAAGTGTAATAGCAAAATATAAAGTTGAATTCAAATATTGCATGTCTTAAAAAGAAAAGATGATTTAAACTGTGATGGACCCACTCTGATTTTAATTATAATCAATTCGGAATCCCATATATTACCTGAACAGTTCCCTTCAAAGCCAATCAATGAGGAATTCTACTTGTACAGTCCCTTGAAGGAATATATCGACTCATTCAAGAACAAATAAGAGATGTGCATTCTATAAATTCAATTAGTTTTGAGCCCAAAAAATAAACAAATTAGTAAGACTCAACAACAAAAAGTAATTGTAAATTCAGATTGATTGCAACAATGGACACTAAATTTCCAAAATAGCTGCATTTGTTAAAAAGGAGATGATCCAGAAGGCTAGATCCAACATACTGTGATCAAAACCATGTATTTCATAAGAAAACCCTATAGTAATTAGCCTCACCTAGCTCACTTAGGAAATGTAATAAATTAAATAATGACAACAAATAAGCATTTATTTACTCATGACATAAATGTGTCTTCATGCAACATTCATCTAGCTATAAAGAGACATGGTGTCTTGGATTGTAGCTACAACCTTTTATTTTTCTGTTGAACTTCATGGTACACTATTACACCTCAGATTGCATGAGGTTTCACCCTTTTATTTCATCACATGACAAAGACTTATTGGATAACACAAATTGATCATTTTACAAATTCATGGGGTTATTTTGGGTGCAAGTACTTTCCTCGGCACTTCCCTTGTGGCTTGTTCGAACCACGGCCAACCATGGGTGCACAATGTCCAAAGGAAAGTAATTGCTTGCACATTCTTTGATCATGCCCCTAAAGCACATTATTGTTTCCAGTGACTGATTATGGATGCACCATGGTTGAGATTAAGGTTCAAAGCCTTCGAGGTTGAAATCGTGATGGGGGCATAAGGTCAAGTGGAATGGCCCCGGAAAGGGGAAGGCCCGCGCCCCAATCCACTATTTGCACTAGAATTCATACTTTCGGGAACAATGTAGAACCTAACACTCCACTCACTATCCTGGTGCTTTGAGTACTTTTTGTATAATATTAGTGTTGTGGTGACCCCTGATTTATTGGTTTACAGTAAGGAGGTGTGTTCCACATGATCCCCTCTTGGATATGATGTTTTAGTCACCATGTGATTATTCTTAGACACGTTGGTGGTGTGACTTGGTGGTACATTGGCTTAGGAGATGAGCTCCCTAGCATATGTCAATATATTTTGAATATGGATTACACTTTAGCATGATTAACATTACACTTGTGGAGAGCACTTGGTTTATGCACCATGTTATCGCACAATCTATACTTGCCCAAAGCCCAACCCAAGGCAAGTGAGGGAGATTGGTGTAACAAATAAGATAAACTATCACTGTCACCTTAATAGGAAATCCCCACTTTTTAGGGATAGGCAAGTTCTACCCCAGGAGAGGCGTCCCGGTAACCTAAAGGGCTGGAAAATTAGGGTTATGGTCAAGATATATTCCCCCCTCACTGGTTACCAAAGTCACTAAGTCTATGTCTAAAAATCGAGGTTAATGAAGTGTTTGATGTACCTGCCCGGAACAAGACAATATAGCATGCATATACAATAATCTTGTTGTCATCCCAATACACAATTGCAAACGTGAGCTAAGTCCGGCTCACTTAGTGTGTCCTTGGAGGCACAATGCCTAGGTTCACAGCCCATGCTGTCACTTTGACCAGAACCTCTTTCATCTAGGCTCACTCCTAGGGAAGCCAAGGGGGGTAGACCCTAGTTTCTAGATGAGATTTAGAGTTAAGTTCTAGGAGTTGATTTTAATTAGTTAAGGTTTAGGGGGAGTCTAACCTATGATGCAAAAGCAACAATGCAAGATGCAAGGGTTAATATGTTAACCAAGCCTTTTCCCTAAGTCAACTAAGACTAGTGCCTAAGGTTGAGCAAATGGGGTCAACTAAAGTTAAAAGGTGTTTCGTTAGAAAATAATTACAAAGATTACAAATGAATAAATATTTCACAACAAGATTAGTTACAAGTACTTACAAATAAAGAATGCTAAATACAAAATGATACAACAAGCTAACCACGTTATTTCAATGTGCAGGATTTAAAGAAGATCAAGGCATTAGCATCATCAACACATTAAGCCTAAGCATGCCCCAATAGCACTTACCCTATTGGACTGCTCCTTAATGGCAACATCAACTTTCACAAATCAAAGGAAACTTAGAAGATTTAAAAGTTCAAGCACAAGTGTTCCACAATGATTATGATACTCAACACTTAGTTATTTAACCCACAAAGTATTATTAGATGATTAAGCCCAAGGTTTGATTACTAAATGAGTTAGGGGTTTCTTAAGTTTGCAAAGGTTTTATTACCCTTATTAAGTGTTTCACCAAAAACCTCCTCCCTCGGTTGCCAAATAGTTGTTGGATGCTCGAGAAGTGAGGCAACGAGGCCTACCCTAGTTGTCACAGTCAACCCAAAGAATTGAGTTTTTACGGAAAGGACACTCCTTTGCGCCGTGAGACCGTCTCCGGCCTATCACCTTCCATTGCCCTCCTCAATCCTCGTTTTAGATGGTGAAGATGGTGGTTTAAAGTACCCTATTAAGTCTATTAAGTATATATATCAATTGGTTAGACTTTTAGGTTTATTTTAGAGTGTTTTAGTGATTTTATGATGCTTTAAAATGGTGATTTATTGTCAAGGCCGAAACTCACTTCAGCTTGTTAAGTGCGTTACTTAAGCATAAGAATGAAGCATCTAACACATGTATAGCAATGTAAAAGCAAGCTAAAATAACAATTTAGTTTGTCACTATGATTGCACCATTAACATGAGAAAGATTGCTAAGAAAGACTACTAAAGCACAAGGCAAGAACAACTTGCCAAAAGGAGAAAGAAGAACACAAGCTTGCACCACTTATCTTATGTTTGTTTTAAAGCACTACGAAGAGAAGCTTGAAGATTTAAGTGTGTACCTACACTATCAACTTTATCCAACAACCATTAACTTAAGTGTGAAGGCAAATGGCCTTAAGATTTTAGAACATGAAAGAAAGTGTTGCCTATTATACCATTAATGCATAAACCATTTAGTGTATGTTGGATTAAAGCATGCAACAAAATAGATCTTGAAAGATATTATAATATCCAAATCAGTGTTACCAACATTGGCAACGGCAAAATATCGCCGAGGGTCTGAAAACGAAAATATCAGCAAAATCAGGAAAAATATCGGTAAATATCGGAAAATGTCGTAAGAACGAAAAAATACAAAAATATTCATTTTTTTTCAATTTTTTAAATATCTAAAGCATCAACAACATCAAACAGGTTATAGTGCTCAAAATCTCGCTCCTCCTCGTCTTTCGTTGAAGGCAAAGTTGCCACTTTCTCCTTTGCTCCCCAAACCCCACACTTCACTTGCAAAATGACAAAAAAAATGTCAAATTCGGGCTTTATTTCCGGCCCTGTCCGCCTGCCTGAGATATTTTCGATCGTTGCGCGATATTATCGCGATATTTTCGTAAATAGCACGATATTATCACCGGGAGTAAATATCGCGATATTTTCCCCGATAATATCGCCGAGACCGGTTTTGCCGATAATATCGCCAATATCGCGATATTATCGCGATGTTGGTAACAGAGATGCAAATAGATCTAAGTGAGTTGATTATGCCCCAAGGGATTAAACTTAAAGATTAATATGTGAGAGATCTAAATCTAGATGATTTTAACCATTTAAGGATAAATAGATCAAAAGCACATTAAAACCCTCGCCTTACAATTTGGGGTATTCCTCTCCCAAAGTGTAGGTGATTATTAGAGTTAGAAGACAACTTGGAAAGAAAGAGATAAAGAAGCAAGCAAGGCAAGCAAGCAAGAGAAGAAACTCACTAACCCCACGTCCTAGCTTAGGAGAGTGATTTAGAGATAGAAAACTCAAAGCTAGATCTTACCCAAACTCACACGTGGGAGGTAGGTCGTACCAATCCTTCTCCCACACTCTGAGCAACTAAAAATCAGCAAGAAGTGAAGAAAGTATGCCTAAGAAGCTAGAAGAAATGAAGAGAGAAGTTGAGAATGTTACCCACTTGAAGAGAAGGGTCTTGGAGTGTTGTGTGGACATTTTTGGGGTAGCATAACCCTCTCAATCAGATCTGAACCTGCAAAAACCAGCAAGGTATACTTGCTGGAAATGCTACACACAAGAAGGAAAGATGAAGAAAAATTTCTAGTTTTGGTAGTGTTGACCGCCTATTCAGCTAGGGGGTCAACTCATGTGCCATGAAGCATGCATCATCAGATGCAAGTATGTCGAAGACAGTTTGGTTCTACTAGGCATTTTATGCCTCCAGCACAAAATTTTGTAAACGAAATTTCCGCACCCCTGCGTGGGTTAATAATGTAATAAGTCTGCATGGATCATAGTTAGGTCAGGTACCTTGGGATGTTTTCATTGGGAGAGTTCTTTTTCACCAAGGGTTTTTTATCCTGCAGTTGTCAATTGGGCTTTTTGGCCTGGTTGATTTCCCATGAGTTTTTTCTCTCACACATGCAATAATTCCTCAAAAGTGGTGAGCGACGTTCTAAGGGTCTCATCCTTTGGTAGCTATTGTTTAGGAATAATGTAAATGACCATGCTAGGCAGTGTAAAAGTTTGTGAATTTAAATTCCCGAGGTCTAGATAGGTTTTTAATTAATTAAAAGTAATTAATTTTCCTAAGGTTGGAATTTTTAATTATTTAATTAATTAAAATGTTTTTGAGCAAATATTGTAAAGCTGAGTCTTTGGGTTTTGATAGAAGTGTTTACGTGCTCCGAAAATGGAATGGCACCCTACACCCATGGACCAGTTTCAGCTCAGTCAGACAAAGTTTATGCATTTGTGCCCGGCAGTCAATCAGTCAAAAGCGGCAATTTTAATTGCTAAGTCATTTGTAATTTTTGTAAAAGAGTTAATGGGTTAGTTTAAAGGTGGAAAAGAGCAAGAGATTAGACTTACCTAGCCTCCCAACCTTTTCCAACCTATTGCTAACCCCTTTCCCACCTTCTACCCTCGAAATATGCCCCCCTAGGGGGATTGACGTTTTTCAGCAATTTGGAGGTTGTTGTGACTTATTTTGGGGGGCCCCTCTCATAAGTTATGACTCCCTTTGGGCCCCCACATCACCTCCTAGGATGAGTCCACTCCTTTTTTCTCATTAATCCCCTCCATTTCCTTCATTTTCACCTTTTTGCCCCCTCCAAGAGGTTGCCTCTTTAGAAACTCCACAAATGATTTTTTTAAAATTATTTGAGACCTCTCACCTTCCTTGGCATGATGCGAGGCCTCTCACACCTCTTTGCTTAGTCCCAACACCTCCTACATTTTCCTGCACCCTAGATCTGGCTTTCCAAACCCTAGATGGTGTGCCCTAGCCTTGAGGTCTACTCTTATGCTTGGTGGTGGACACTTGGCATTGATCCAAAGAAGGTGAGGTTTGTCTCAAGTATAAATAGATCCCTCCTCACCTTTTTTCCTCACCATTCTTTGGGCAGCTAGGTGTTGGCCATCTTTGTTCACCTCCAAAACTCTGCCTCTCTTGCTTTCTTTTCATCTTGCCACATCCTCACTCATTGCTCTTGAGAGTCTTTAGGAGCAAGTGTTTCTCCAACACTCTCATATTTGATTAATAAAGCTTTGGGAGTTTGAAAGACACCAAAGGAGTATTACGGTTCACTTTCTTCCACATGAGAATTTGACTTTGTATTGTTAGGATTTTTTGTGTAGTAGTGAGTAGATCTTTGGTAAAGGTATTTTACACTAAATTAGATTAGCAGTATTATTCTTTATTCAAGCATTATCTGTTTCCATTAGCTAGCTAGCTTTTGAGTTTTTGCAGGTTGCTTCAAAGGGGTTGTTGGGATAGCATCAAGAATGAGTCTACCCTCAAAACCTTCTCACAATCTTAGCTTACTTAATCTCTTATTTCTGCACTCATTCCGTTTATATTTCAGTTTTCTAACCCTCTTAGATGGGTCAAAAATATTTACTTTCACTTGGAATTTCGTGAAGGTACCGTGTAAAAGCAGAAAATTTTCTTAACATTAATGTGTTTTAGGCATTTCCGATGAAGCTTTTGTTTTGCTGGTTTTCTGAGGTTCTTGAGAACAAGAGGTACCCAAATTAGATCCTCGAACTTCCCAAAGGCCTTTCTTGGTTGGAGTAGCAATTTCTTACCACCCCTTTGTAAATTCATGTTTTCTTCTTCTATTTCATTGGGTTTTTGTATCATTATAAACTAGCATATATTGCCTACACCTTGGGAGGTAATCCCCAAAATCGTTGGGCTAGATTAGTTTGTTCTTACAAGTTATTGGCGCATTTGGTTGCTTAGGCCTCTTGTTTACAAGACCGGGTAGTGTAGCCTTTTCATAATAATAATTTTGTTTATTTGTTTAACAACCCTCTTTGGCCAAAATGGTAGGCTTACCTCCACCTTAGCCATTATTGGTGGTTTTTCTTTTTTTTTTCAAGTTTTTATTTGATAAGATAATTGCCTACACCTTGGGAAGTAATCCCCAAAATCGTGAGGCTTAAAGGAAAATTATTTATGTTGGTGATCTATGTGTATAATGGTCTAAATCTCCTAGAGTAGTCATCACATATAATATTTGATCTCTCACATATGCTTATGCTCATCATGATAAATGGTTTAATGGTTTAAGATCTCTCTTAAGTGCAAAAATTGATCATTTTCATAAGTCATTTTGCTATTTACATTTTTTAGTATGTGTGATCTAGTCATGGTTTAGGATCTTACTCATTGTTTTGTCAAGTTTTTATTTTCAAGCACATCTATCATCTCAATGGTTAACATATGTGTGGATGAGTAATCTAAGATCTCAAAGTTTCTTTCTCATTATCATAAAACAAGTTGTTCTTGCCCTTTTCCTTTTGCAAGTTGGATATCTAAATGATGGATGAGATGCTATGGCGATTGTCTTTACTTTATGAGTTTTCATTCCTTATTATCTTGACTTTATGGGCTAAATATTCACATTCATAGCTTTATATTTCAAGTAATTTTCTGTTATAACTAGCAAGTTGTTATTGCTTTAACATCACATTTACTTTCAAGTTTACATGTGGAGATGGTGGTAAATGAATGACAAAATTATCTTACTGACTTTTCATTCACGTTTTGATAATGTTAATGGTTATCATTGTTACATTTTGCAAGCACACGCATAACAACATTTTCATTTCGGTTTTGGGTAAAAGTAAAATTTTGGACACCTAAAACAATCCTAAAATCAACCAAACACACCCACAGAATACACTCACGGGTCATAATAACATTTAGACAACTTAGGTAGCTTTTTACAACCATCTCCACCATCACAAAAGCGGGTTTGAGAGAAAACAAGCGGAAGGAAGTGGCGGGGGACCGTCCGATGATCCTTAAGGGGATCCTTTCAGGGAAGTACTCTTACTGTCGAGTGATCGTGGAGCTAGGGTGAGTCTCGTTGCCTTACTATCTTGAGCACCAGCAGTCATTTGGCCAAGGGAGGAAGTTTAAAGCACCAACATATTTTAGGGGAGGGAATAAAATTTATCAACTTTTAAGAAACTCCACATAAACATCTAGTGCATAGACAAATCCTTGTGTATTGGGAACTTATATGTATGTGTAGGAACACACACATTGATAATAACTTCATGCCTATAATCCTTATTGCAACTACATGGTTTTTGTCTTTAATGTTTCATGTCTATTTGAGCATATGAGGTTAAACATTTATTTATCTTTAGTTTTAGTTGTATTTGTGTGGTGTGATTCAAGAGAAGGGGTTTGAGTATCCCACTTGAGGAAGCATCACCTTCTTGAGTCTTGGAACTGCATGGCTTGCCATTTAAGCGGTCCAATGGAGTAAGTGCTATTGGGGCAATGCTTGGCTCATGTGTAAATCTCACTTTCATTTTCTTATATCTTTGTATCTACTTGTATCTTGTGTAATCATTTGTAATATCTTGATTCTTTTATAAGTAGTGTAATCTTTAAGTTGTGGGTAGTTTAACTTGTTCACTTGTAAACACTTTGCAATTAACCACCCCTCAAACTTAGTTGACCCCATTGCTTAATAGGCACTAGTTTTAGTTGACTTAGGAAAGGGTTGATTGACATCTGATTAGACTTGCACTTTGCATTTCTTGCCTTAACATCTTAGGCTAGTTTTCCCCTTAGCCTTTAACAAATTAAAAACAACTCCTAGAACCTTAAGCGTTAAATCCAATCCTAGTAACTAGGGTCTACCCCCTTAAACTTCCCTAGGAGTAAGCCTAGAAGGGAAGAGGTTCCAGTCAAGGTGGAGTGGCAGGTGTGGTTGTGAACCTGGAGCATTGTACCTCAAGGACACCTTAAGTGAGTGGGACTTAGCTCCGCGTTAGCAAGTGTGTGATAGGGCTGACAGCAATTGAAATTTTTCATAGAAAATTTATGAAAGTAGTTTTAGATGACCATTCAAAGATGTTAAGCTAGCTGAAATATATATATATAGAAAACTGACAGAAAGAATGAGAAAGAAGAGAAAGAGGGATCTTATGTGTGTGTGTTTCAAGGGAGGACTCTTTCTTGAGGCATTCCCAATGAAACCATTGAAGCCAAACCTGCAAAAAATTAGCAAGATCTATGCATACCATGATAATATTGTTGAATGTGCTAATAAGATGAAATGCTTGCACCCTATCTAGCAATTCACATATAAAGATCTACAAGAATACTCTTTGTTAGATCTACTCAAATAAAATACTTTACCCAAGATCTAGGCTAGGCATAAATCAAATCAAACACATAAAAGTTTACCTCATATACTTAAAGATAGAAAGGTATTTGTTGCTCTTCCAATGTCCTCCTAAGTTTCTCCTTTATATTACTCCAAGAAAGGGATCTTGGAAATGCAACTCCAAAACCCTAAGAGCCAAGAATGGAAGAAAGATGGAGACAAGAGGGAGAGAGAGAGAGAGAGAGAGAAATCCAGAGAGGGAGAGAGAGAGAGAGAGAGAGAGAGAGAAATCAAGTAGCATAACAATAGCTCAAGATATGGTGAGGAGGGAATGAGAAAAGGGATCTATTTATATTTGGAGAGGCAAACTCACCCCTCTTGGATCAATGACAAGTGTCCACCACCAAGCACAAGCTAGAATCCCAAGGGTAGGGCACACCATCTAGGGTTTGATCACATGGATCAAGGATATGGATGAGTGAGGGAGTGTTGGGATCAAGCAAAAAGGCAAGTGGGAGGCTAGGAAAGGCGTGTCAAGGGATATAATAAGTCTCCCCTTAATTTTTTCATTATTTTTTCACTTTTTGAAGACTTTCTATAAGGGAAGCACACCACTCTAGGCAAAGTGACGTTTTTGCTTAATGGCTAGGTGAGGGGGTGATGTGAGGGTTAGAAAAGGTTAGGAAAGGTTAGGAAAAATCTCTCTCACATTTATCCATCTTTACATCACCCTTTTAACTCAAAATTACAAAAAGACATTTTTCCAATGTCATGACTTAGCAATTAAAATTGTTGTTTTTGACTGAATGACACTCCAGGTGGACAAACCCATAGCAAAAGTTGTCTGACTGAGCTGAAACTTGGTCCATGGGTGTAGGGGGTCTCATTCCATTTCTTTTGAGCACAAATACCCATATCAAAAGTCCAAAGACCTAGTTTTTACAATTTTTGCTCAAAAATAATTAAACCTCCAAACTTAGGGAAATTTAATTAAAAATTAATTAATTAAAAGAAACTAATCTAGACTCAATGGAATTCCGCGAAACTTTCTAAGATGTCTTACATGGTCATTTACATCATCCCTAAACAATAGTTACCAGAAGATAAGCCCATTAGAACGCCCTTCACAACTTTGGAGGAATTATTGCAAGTGTGAAGGAAAAACTCAAGGGAAATCAATAAGGCTGAAAAGCCCAATTGATAACCTGAGGATAAAAAACCCTCGGTGAAAGGAACTCTCCCAATGAACCCATCCCAAGGTAACCGACCTAACTATGACCAATGCAAACCTATTACATTATTGACCCACGCAGGGGTGCGGAAATTCCAGTTACAAAAAGAAGTGTTGGGGCCAAAAATGCCCTGTAGAACCAAATAGTCTTCAACAAATGAGCATCTGATGATACATCTCTTCATGGCATATGGAATTGACCCCCTAGTTGGAGAGGTGGTCAACAAATCCCAAGTACAGATATGATAATAATACCTCAGTAGACAATAAATTATGACAATACATGCTAGCTGATATGAAATTGCAGTAGTCAAAAAGTTTACAACAGCAATTGATAAAATGTAACAGTTGCAACAAATACTCCTTAGAAAAGCTTGAAAATACAATGAAAAGATAGGATTTACTATTGAGAATGATAATAACTTGTCACAAGCAATTTCTGAAGTGTTTAGCTAGCATTTATGATCAATTATGCAGAAACTTTGTTGCTATTAGATTGTTGTAGCAAACATTTATAACAGCAGCAATAAAGTTAGTGATCTAGGCTAAATTAGTGTTAGAATTAGTTAGTAAAAGCTTCAAAGAAGAGAGTGTAAAAGTGTTTGATCAATCTTCCAACAAAAGAGAAATGAGACTAGTGCCTTCAAGGGTTTATGGAGTCCATAGATTAAACACACTTACTTGGAGAAATAACAATGATTATACTAGTTTAGAAGATAACAAGGTGGAAGCTTGAGAAGTAGTACCTTAAGTTCTCAAGCACCTAGACTCAAAGAGAAGGTTCAACTAGGGTGTCGGCACTTCTAGGCCCTAGCGATTTCTCCTATCCTTAGACTCTTGAAAAATATTTAATTCAATAAAAACTAGACAAAGCTTCTAGAGCGCTAGCACTTTATGGCTTTAGAAGTTGTCTGGAGAAGATCTTCTTAGGAAAAACTAGCAAAATGAAGAGCAAGAAAGAAGCACCTTATTTTTCTTACTCCTAGGGTTTTCAAGCAAGCGATTTCATAATCTTAAATATGAACAAGTAAACATACCATAAACATTTATCATGAAATGAAAATTGCAGATTTACTTACTTCACCAAGAATAATCAAGCATAAAAAATCCTAGATTTGCCAAAATTCCACCAAGAAATGATCCAAAATGCATCCAAAATAGCCTCCAAGCAAGTGCTCCTTAATAATTTCAGCCAACAACCCAAAGAGGGCACAAATTTCATTCCTCTCTCCAAGTGAGTCGCGTTATGATAAAAAATAAGTTTGCCAGTCATATTTATATGGGAAATCCTGGCTTATTTACCAAACAATTGAGTCTTTTCACAAAACCGAGCCTACATGTCAACTTGCTCATTAAAATTAGAAATTAAATTAATTCTTTACAAAATAACCCTAAAGAGGGTGACGTCATCCCTCCTAGGGTGACGTTAGGCCTCCTCAAGGAGACGTTGAGGTCATCTAGTGGAACGTTGGGCCTCCAAAGGCCATCCTCCATGCCACATGTGTCAAAACTGCCATTAAGCATCTTCAAATATCAAACCCTAGCCCTAGGTGACATCATGGGTCACTAGGGTGATGTTTAAGGCCTCCAAGGGCTAACGTCCAGGTGGGAGTGTTAACCCCCACTTTTAGGGATAACTAGGAGATTATGTCTCGAGCCCCACAAGTCCTAGACATGGAGTACCGAGAGCCAGATCGACTTGAGCATCGCCCTGGAGGGCCCATCTTTTCTTCCTTTTAGAGCCTCCACTTTGTCAAGCAGCAGCATCCATCACCTCGACTTGGTCTTGTATCAGAGATGGTTCTTCCTCCATGAGGTAATGAGTCTGGGTATCATGGTATGTGTCACTCTAATCCTCAAAACCTTTGAATATGTGCATCTAATTCTTTTTGTTTCTAACGGGTGCTTGGATCTTATACTTATCCACTTGACCTTGTCTGGGGGGAATGACAAGATGCCCTAGTAAGCCTGTGCCCATAGGTTTTGAGTTGCCACTGGGGGGATTCATGAAAAGTCATTGTCCGCTCCTGTCATACTTATCACTTTCCATCTTACTTCCCGCTCATCCATCCCATCACATTGGTCCGGGCATTGGGTTGACCAATCATTTAAGGGTTGCACCTTGCCTTGTGGGAAGAAGGGGCTAATGGCCTAGAAGATAAAAGCAAGCTGGCCAAAGATAAAAGCCTAGAAATAAAACCTCGAGATGCTTCGCCCAGGGATCCCCGAGAAAGCAGTAAAAAGATTCTCAACAAGAAACAAGAGGGACCCATAAAAAATAATAAAACAAGACCTAGTCAGAGGATAGGGGGTCTCATCACGAGCCAGCTTATTAGGTCCATGGGTACCTAACGGTATGACACTACTAGAAGTTGGTTATCACACCAGGTTAGTGGCTCTTGGTTGCATGGCCAAGAGAAAGGGGGTCTCATCACGAGCCAGACTTCTCATTTCCGTGAAAGTGCTTGTGGGTAACATTGCTACCACTGATCACCATGCCAAGGCAATGTCCCCTGATTAGCTTCTTAAAGAAAAAGCAATAAAGAATAAGAATAAAAGTCATGAATGGGCTTGGAAACATTTGCATCCAGAACAGGTGCAGCTCGCCTTCTACAAAGGCACCCACAGGTAAGTCCTGCATTTCCCTGCTTTCACTACACCCCTTGGCAGGACATCCCTTATCCACCTGACCCATTTACATGACTTGGATTTAATCTCTTCCGGAAACATCCATTTTCCAGTGGACACTAGCCCAATAGGACGCCCTATCACTTCCCCCAAACTTGCATTGCAGATTTGTATAATGTCTTTGAACACTTGACTGGAGTAAAAGGGGTTTTATGCACATGTTTAATAATATTGATGATGAGATGTGATTGACATTACTATGATCCCTATGACTTATGAGCCCATGGAGGGCGTATCTGTTGATGTGCAGGATCATACCTGACGGACGGGTACCACATTGGACAGGTACACATGGGGAGATGATTAGTTCGGACCTCCATGGGGCTGAAGAGCCCACCAAATGGATGTTGAGACCCCAGCAGGGGGGGAGACAGGACAGAGGGGTTTGCACCGGAGAAGAGGAGGACGTTCCACAGAGGCACCCTGGCAGAGCCTTACCTAGGGGGGTTGTGCCCTCTTCATTGGAACGTTGGCCTTGGAAGGCCCAAGACGTCACCCAGGAGGCTCATGACGCCATCCAGCTTTATGGACGTTTAGGGGAGACAGTCATGGCAGTTTGGCACGTGTGGCAAATTGGAGAAGCCCAAGGAGGGCTAATGTTTTGCTCCAGGAAGCTACATTTTCCCTAGAAAGGGATAACGTCACCCTAGAAGGGGCATGATGTCTTACTTTTGCTTGATTAGGGTTTAATTTATGACATTTAATGTAAAACAATATTATTATGTATTTTGGCCTTGTCGGCCTTTTGATGACCTAAATTTTAATTAAGGTCATTGGTATGGTATATATTGAGGGTTTTCACTTTCATATTTTCATCATCTTTCACTCACACATTAGTGAGGTCTGAAATTTGCGCCCTCTTCTAGGGTTTTGGCTGAAATTTTGAGGCGCACTTGTGAAGGAGACTTTTTCTTGGCATTTTTGGCATTTCTCTTGGTGGAAGGTTTACAACTAGGGTTTTGCTACATGAATTCTTGGTTTATGTAAGTGAATTTATGCAACACTTCTTTATTGAATGGTTATGGTACCATTTAATTGCATTTGCTATTATAATTTGTTGAATTAAAACCCTAGGTGACAAGCACATGCTAAGGTCCTTGTCTCATGTTCCTACTAGGATTAAGAGCCATTTGATTTTGTTGAAGTTAGATAGAGCCTTGCCATAGCAACACTCTATCCATATTCTTCTAGCCTAGCCGTTTTTACTTGTTATTGAGCTAAGAAGGAGAAAAATGCATCAAGGCCTAGGGTTTCTACACCTTGGTGAGTTGTTTTCCCCAAGGGTTTGATAGATGACGCCTTGCCTTAGAAACACTTCATCTTCAAAGTCTCTTGTCTTCAGCCCTACAATTATTACTCAAGCTAGCCGATTTTCATCTTGCCATTGAGCCAAAGAAGGAGGAGAAAGCACTAAGGCCTAGGGTGTCTACACCTTAGTGATCCTTTCTCCCCTAGGGTTTCATTGTTGAGGCCTTGCTTTAGCAACACCTCAACATTTAACCCTCTTGTCTTTGGCCATATCATTATCATTTCGACCCTTCAACATTTGCAGCCATTTGACTCCATTTTCCCTAATAACGCACTGATCTAAGACTTCTTGTGTTGAGCACCTTGATCATACAAACATCCAATACCTTGAACAACTACTAACCCTTCTAATATCTAACCTTAGCTTAGACTAACCTTATACTAACCTTAGCTTAGACTAACCTTAGCTTAGACTAATAACCTTAGCTTAGACTAACCTTAGCTTATACTAACCTTAGCTTATACTAACCTTAGCTTAGACTAATATCTACTAACCCTGTTGTTGCCATTATCTACTTGAGTTATCTTTATACATTGCAGCATTTATATCTTTAAAAGCAATTGAATGATTAGCTAAGGCGTTGTTTCTTGATATCGATATTGCTACATTTATTTCCATTAGCATTTATTGTGAAGTGACATATATTATAATCATTGCCATTGTCCATCGTTGACTTGCTTCATCAATATTGTTTATTAGTTGCTTTATATCAAAAGTTCATCATTATATGAAGTACTAACCAAGCAAGTGATCTTGAATATGCATAGTTTCTTTGTTGCTTTGTCTCGGGCAGGTACACCTTTTTTGGGTTATTACTTATTGGTTGGTTAGCCAGGACTTTCTGATCGGTGGTGACTTGTGAGGGGGAAATTATCACTTAGCCTTTTAAGCCTTTGCCTTCTCAAAACCCTAGGTCACCGGGGACGTCTCCCTTGGGCCTTAACTCCCTAAACAGAAAGAGCTATCCCATTGAGGTGACAGTGGTGGGATAGGCTCAGTTACGCCAGTTTGCCCTCCTTTCATCTATCTTTTACTTTAACTACAAACTGTGCAATAACAGGGAGGAGTCGGTAACTCAACGTCTAGGCCTGCCAGAGTGCCTCCAAAGGCAATGTTTCTTCCTTCATTTTGCAAACCGGTCATCATGATCTTGACCTAGGAATGGGGTCTCTGCATCCATCCTTGGGCTTCAAGCCCTCATGAAGGTCTGAACTAATCATCTCCTCATGAATACCTGTCCACCGGGAAAGGTCCTGCAAAGACAAATAGGTATGCCCTCCAAGGGTCCATGAGTCACAAGTATCATAACATGTAAGCCACATCTAATAATCAAACAAGTGCATCAAACCACCCTTTTAAAACTAAACAAATGCTCAAGGACGTTATACAATTTGTCAAATTTAGGTGTGGGAGGGGTCTCAAAGCATCCTATTAGGTCAATCATTCCCCAAGTCCAAGGTGTTTCCCGAGAGAAACCCATCTAAGCCATGTGTGCATGTGAAGTGGAGTGGGTGAACTTTTGGGCATGGGGCTCATGACATACAAGGGTATGTATTGTCTCATTTAGGGATGCCTTTGTAGAGGGTGAGTTTCCCTTCGTCTGCGATGCAACATTTTTCAAAGCCCATTTATTACCATTAATTAATTAATTAGGGTCCAAACGCTTGGTACTCCCAATAGTTAACTGATTAGCTTGCGGGGCAGTACCACAAAGTCACTTGAAGGGGGAGGTAAACATAGTGCCATGGGGGTATAATCTAGCTTGTCACGCACTTGTGTAGATCCCTCAACAAGCGGGACATCTATAAATGTGAAATTATGCTTTTGCAAGTCTTATACTTTTAAGAGATGATGGTTCATTGTTTCTCAAGACCTCTTCGGCGAGCATCTGGAAGGTTCCTTGTTTGGATTTTATCTTTTTCCAACTACTTTCCCCTCTGGGCCTTTAGCCCCTTCTTCCCATGAAATGAGGTACAATCCCTTCTTGGGTCAGTACACCCGAAAATCCCAAAAGATAAAGAGATAGAAGGAAAGAAGTATGAAAGGTGATAAGTTTGATTGGGAATGGACGATGACTCTTCAAGGAACCCCCCAGTAGCACCCTATTCCCGAGGGTGACCAACTTACTAGGATAACATGACACCCACCAGGGCTAAATAAGGCAAAGAGTATAAATTCCAAGCAAACATTATGTAATCAAGAAAGATTCTTTGCAACATGTTCAAATGCTTTAATTATTAGAGTGGCACTTACCATGATACCCAAACTCATTACCTCATAGAGCAAGACCCATTGCCTTCTGGGACCAGGACAGTGTGGTGGATGTTGCTGCTACCGGTGATGTGTAGAATGCATCAAATGAAAAAGAAGGACCCTCTGGGGCTATGCTCTGTCCATCTGGCTCTTGGCACTCCATGTCTGCAACCTGTGGACCTCGAGACATAATCTCCTTAGTTACCCCTAAGTTGGGGGTAACACACCCTATTACAACAAAATCTAGCACCCCGACATGATATAAAATCCCAAGCATGAGGAAAGTAATTGCTTGCACATTCTTTGATCATGCCCATAAAGCATATTATTGTTTCCAGTGGCTGATTATGGATGCACCATGGTTGAGATTAGAGTACTTTTTGTATGGTATTAGTGTTGTGGTGACACTTGATTTATTGGTTTATAGTAAGGAGGGTTGTTCCACATGATCCCCTCTTGGATATGATGTTATAGTCACCATATGACTATGCTTAGACATGTTGGTGGTGTGACTTGGTGGTACATTGGCTTAGGATCTATGAGTTCCCTAGCATATGTCAATATATTTTGAATATGTATTACAATTTAGCATGATTAACATTACACTTCTGGAGAGAATTTGGTTTATCCACCCTATTACAACAAAATCTAGCACCCCGACATGATGTAAAATCCGAAGCATCAAGGGG
Source organism: Picea sitchensis (assembly GCA_010110895.2). Taxonomy (NCBI): domain Eukaryota; kingdom Viridiplantae; phylum Streptophyta; class Pinopsida; order Pinales; family Pinaceae; genus Picea; species Picea sitchensis. The sequence continues at coordinate 170,479 of SNQJ01S0054086.1, forward strand.
CTAGTTTGTGCAACTCGTGAAGGCTACCCACTATCACCTTAGTAGCTCTTCCTCTCTTCCCTAAAAGGTAGGATTGCTAGGCTATAGAATGGGGGCACAAGGTGATTTAATGAAGAGTTAATCTAAGAAAAATGGACGGTAATAGTATAATGGATTAATGAGTGGTGTGACAAGGAAAAGATGAAGGAAAACCCCAATACCAAGTCCCTAATCACACCTTGGGCAAATGGAGTCAAGATAAGATAAGATAAAATAATTTTATTAATGTCCAACGAAAGACCACAAAAGTAGCTCAATGGAACTGAAGACTACAACAAGTATGAGTACAATGTGGGAGTGCAAGCGCAACTCCTAGATAATGTTGAAAATAACATAAAGAAAGAAACCTAAAGTAGTGCAGCCTCGGAATGTATATAACCGTGACAAAAGTACAGTGATCCAAAATATAAGTGAATATGTCCAATTCAAAACTTTGTCAAGAGAGAAAGAGATAGTGAGAGAAAGGTCCGACGATGAGGCTATCAAGGTCTCTTAAGTCTGATGGTCGAGGGAAAGGGGGGAAAATTGGGCATTGTCTGGTTGTCGGAGTCCTCGGGAACTATCGGGGGGTCTAGCTATATGATCCTGGCAGTGTTGTAGGAGCGGGGGATACTCCTAGCATCTAAGGCCGAAAGAAAGAAACTCTAGATAGATCTCTGGCATCTCATCTGAATCTAGGAGATAGTCTGACAGAGGAAAGGCGTCCTGCTCTGGATCCGTCTGGAGCTAATCTCTCTAACTCTCTAAGGATGTATTGACTGATGTGCAGTTCAGCATCTCCAAACTGGTCTTGATGACAACGATTTGTCTCCCTAAGGGGGAGGCTAAGGAAAGACACAAGGTCTCACCAATTTACTGTCTAGTGCACTCTGGGACTTTGCTCGTCGTTTGTTGCTCCAATCTGATGGATCAATATGAAAGTATGAGGTGATCATCTTGGTTATCCCAAGGCAGGGCATGGTGTCAAGGAGTTGAGATCTGTGGCTGAAGATCTCCCTGATGAAGAGGGTTAGGCTGAAGATCTCTCTGATGTAAACTTTCGAAGAGCGATGACGAGCCTCCTCAATAATGGCTCAGAGTGTGAAGATGTGATCAATCGTCTAGTAGTCTAGGAGGAAACCAATTTTCCCTCTAGACCTGAGATGATGCCTCTCCAACTCCTCAGAGAGCGACCAGCGTAAGATTGTGGCATAAAGCTTGGAGAACGTGTGACCCACTATGATAGTCCGATAATTGTTTGGATCAGAACTACTCCCAAATTTGTGGATTGGATGAATAATGTGTCCTGTCCAGGAGGGGGGTAAGCCTAAACATACCACTTGGTCAAATAAATCAGCAATATAAGACTCAAGAGATCGAACCTTGTATTTAAGGAATTCGGCCTGAAGCCCTTCCTCATCTACTGCTTTGTCGATACTCATAGCTTTGGTTGCTCTCCTAATGTCCCTCTCATAGAAGAGGTGGCATAAGGAGGGGGAGGAGAAGATGTGGGTGGGAGCTCCAAGAATGTCATAGAGGGAGGTGGTATGGGAGAATTGTTAGAATATAGAAGATGGTGTGCTCATTTTAACATTGACGATACCCTCGTCACCCAACCATAGGCCTAAGACACCCTCCGAGCACCTTAACCTTGACTGAGAATTACTTTGGAAGCAAACCCTAGGCAAGATAGCCAAACAAGGTGTAGCGCATCTTCCTCCAAAGATAGCGCACCAACAATAGTTGATCAGATAGTCCAAACCCTAGCCAAGAGATAGTCCAAGCCAATACTGAAACTGCTAGCTGCAGCAGCTACACCTGCAGCTCTCCTCCACACGTGCACACCAAACTGGGAACTACAGTGCACACCACTTGTTGTCTGCAATTTTGAGATGATGTCAAATGAGAACTGGTGCCCTGTATTTATACTGGTTCTGCCAGATTTGTTGGGGCTGACTTCTCCTTCTGGATATGTGTCTGTTCAGTATATTATTATTATTTCTAGTCGACTTCTTCTCTTGGAGGCTAATAACCTAATATAAATTATCTTCTTGAGCC
>SNQJ01S0054086.1:185550-198063 GCA_010110895.2 Picea sitchensis
GTGTATATTTGTCATGGTTTTCTTAGTATTTTCAGCTTGTAGTTGTTAAAGATTCTAGAGGTGTATTTGATGTTTAATGCATGTTAAAGAAGGCTAGCTTGGACAACAAAATTGTCCATCATTAAACATTATAACAAGAGGCACTAAAGAGCATCAAATCAAAGCTTAAGGGCAGATTTCAAAGTATTCATGGGGAGACAATTTCATTTGAACCTCCATGGGGGCTTTGGAGCCCAGGGATGGATGTTAGACCCCATGTCTGGGGCACCACCTGATGATGGACGTTACACCTTGATGATTGAGGGCATTGCCATTGGAGGCACCTGGGCATGACTTGTTGGTGAGCTCCCACCTTCTTCCACTTGGACATTGGCCTTTGGAGGCCTAGAGGTCACCCATCTAGCCCATGACGTCACCATTGAGAGGGCTAGGGTTTGATGGAGATGATGCTTTGATGGAGAAGGCTTATGACATGACTTTTGGGGATGTGTGGCATGGTTTATGGCCTTTGGAGGCCTAATGTTGCACACCTCCAGCCCAATATCTCACTTTTTGGGCTCAACGTCACCCTAAGAAGGGATGACGTCACCTTTCTAGAGATCACTTTATGAAAAATTTGGATTTATATGATTTATAAGGGGATTTGTGAGGTCAGCCCTCTTTATTTTACATTGACATTTTAAAATTATGTTGCAAGGTCTCTTATAAATAAAAGACCTTGCCAATTCATTTGGACATAACACTTTCCTCTCACAAGAGGGTATTGGACTGAAATTTTCGCTATCTTTGGAGCTTTTGGTTTCTTTTACTAGTGCGCTATCTCTTGGCAGCAAGTTTTGGATGTTCTTGGCTTATTCTTGGTGAAATTTTCTGCAACTAGGGTTTGTGCATGGTTAAATCTTAGTGAAGTAAGTAAAATCTGCAATTTCATTTCATGTCTTGGATGTTTATGGTAAATTTTACTTGTTCATATTGAAGATATATTGCTTGTTTAAACCCTAGGAGAGGAGCATAAGGTGTTTTCTCCTCTTTCTAAATCATTTCATCCATTAATTGTTAAGGAAATCTTGTCTAGGGTAAACTCCTAAAGCTCTAAAGTGCTATCACTTTAAGAGATTGGTTCTAGAAGCTTGTTGCTATTAATTTAAAGAATCCAAGGAAGGAAAAGAATTTGCTAGAGCCCAAAAGTGCTTGCACTCTAGCAAATTCCTCTCTTAGGGCTTGAAGTTTAAGGCATGTTGACCGCCTATCCAACTAGGGGGTCAACTCCATGTGCCATGAAGAGATGCATCCTCATATGCTAATATATTGAAGACATTTTGGTTCTACTAGGCAATTTATGCCTCCAGCACACATTTTTGTAAACGGAATTTCCGCACCCCTGCGTGGGTTAAAAATGCAATAGGTCTGCATGGATCATAGTTAGGTCAGTTACCTTGGGATGGGTTCATTGGGAGAGTTCATTTCACCGAGGGTTTTTTATCCTCAGGTTATTAATTTGGCTTTTCAGCCTTATTAATTTCCCTTGAGTTTTTCCCTCACACCAGCAATAATTCCTCCAAAGTGGTGAGGGGCTAATGGAATTATCCTCTGGTAACTATTGTTTAGGAATGATGTAAATGACCATGTATGACATCTTAGAAAGTTTCACGGAATTCCGTTGAGTCTAGATAGGTTTTTTTTAATTAATTAAATTTTCCTAAGGCTGGAAGTTTAATTATTTAATTAATTAATTGTTTTTGAGCAAATATTGTAAAAACTAGGTCCTTGGGCTTCTGCTAGGGGTATTTGTGCTCAAAAGAAATGGAATAAGACCCCCTACACCCTTGGACCAAGTTTCAGCTCAGTCGGACAACTTTGGCTAGGTGTTTGTCCACCAGGAGTATCAGTCAGTGAAAACAACAATTTTAATTGCTAAGTAATGACATAGTCAAAATGTCATTTTTGTAAGTTATGAGTTAAATGGGTAAAGTAAAGTGGATAAAGGATGAGAGAGATATTTCCTAGCCTACCCCACCCACCTCCTAACCTTTACACACCCCCTTACACACTCACTCACTAAACCCTCATGCCCCCTAGGGGCATTTGCGCCCCCCCTCACATAGAAACCTTTGAAATATCATTTATTTGAGTTGTGGGCCCCTCCCTTTAGTGGTGCGCCCTCCCTAGCCTACCACCTCACCCCTTGCTTGGTCCCACACCCTCCACCTCACATCCAACTCATCAATCCATGCCCAAACCCTAGATGGTGCACCCCTCTCCTTGGGATTCCCTCTTGTGGTTGGGATGTCACACTTGGCTTTGATATAGGAGGGGTCGTTTTGCCTCTTTGGGTATAAATATAGCCCCTCCCTCACTCATTTCTCCACTATTCTTTGAGCTAGTGTTATGCTACTGGATTTTCGCCCCATCTCTCTCTCTCTTGTTCACATTGCATCCATCCATTTTTCTCTTGAGAGTGTTGGAGAAACTTGTTGCTGCAAGACTCTCCCTTTTGGATTAATAAGAAGCTTTGGAGGATTTGGAGAAAACCAAGAGTAGTCTGGTTTTCTTCTTGCACATGAGGTGATATTGTGGTTTTTGGCATTTTGTGTAGTATTGAGTAGATTCTTGGGTAAAGTATTTTACTTGGGTAGGTTAATCAATAGTATTATGGTTGATCTATATATGTTGGGTGGCTATTAGTGTGAAGTATTTCATGTTGTTAGCTCATTCAGCCATATTATCTACTTGTATACCTCATGTTTTGTTTGAAGTTTTGTAGGTTTGCCTCTAGGGTGTTGTTGGGATAGCCTCAAGAAGGAGTCTACCCTCAAGGCCTATTCAAACTCCATACTTTTTCTAATCTAATTTTCTGTTCACTTTCATTACATATTTCAGTTAACTAACCATCATAGATAGGTCATCTAAATCAAATTTTTACTTGGATATTTTATGTGAAAATTTTTTGCCTAAAAACAGAAATTTTTCTTAACTTTTCTTGTGTTGTGCAGCATTTCCAGCAAGCAATAGCTTGTTGGTTTTTGCAGGATCTTACCAGGAACAAGGGGTTATGCTGCCCACATTTGGTCACACAACACATCAAAGCCTCCCCTTTGTGTAGGTAATGAATCTCATCTTTCTCCTACATTCTTCTAGCATTGTAGCAAGCCCCCGGAAAGTTCCCTTGAGGCTTGCATTCTCTTGTATCTAGTTTCGTTGTTGTAAGTTATTTTGCCTACAACTTGGGTGAGAGATTGGCTCGGCCAACCCCCCAAAATCGTGAGGCTAGGGCATAGTTTTATTTTTCTGCAATTTGTTATTATTTTGCCCCACTTGTCATTAGGACAAGGTTGTGTGGCTAGGATTGTCTTAATAATTGTTTAGCTCTTAGATATCAACCCTCTTTGGCACAACAAAGGTAGGTTTGCCTCCACGTTGTGCCATTGTGAGTGGTTTATGTTTCTTTTTGCTTTCTATTTCAAGTTTTGTCTCATAATTGCCTACACCTTGGGTGAGACATCCCCAATATCGTATGGCTAGATAAGTATGTGTTGATGATTATCTTATGCTCATATGATTAAAACTCTCTAGAAGTAGATATCATACACACACTATATCTTAGCTTAAGCCCTTAAGGCATAATCTTATTTGCATGCTCTAATTTCTTCAAGTTTCATAACACATGTTTTAAATGCAATATCATATGGTTTAAGTGTTGTGGTTTGAAGGTAATCTCTTAAATCTGCAATCAACTTGTCTCTTACGGCCATTTGTCATCATTTAAGTTTAAAGTATATGTGGGACATGTTTATGGTGTAGGAATACATTTTTATTTCAGCAAGCACTTTTCATTTCTTGGCATGCTTTCTTAATGAAATAACACACATGGCTAAGTGATAATGATCTAAGGCAAATTTTCTTTTATATTTTGCAAGTTGTTCTTGTCTTTTCATAGCATCCATTTCTTTCAAGCTTGCAGATTTATATGGTTAAGTGAATGATAATGGAGCAACTCTTTATTTCAGCTTTCCTTTACATGTTTTAGATGTGTCTACATGCTTCAATTTCATGATCTGCAACACACTTTCATAGCTGATTAAAGTTTCGGTTTTGGGCATTTTTCACAGTTTTTGGACAAGTAAAAGTCACTAAAACACTCATAAACACACTAAAAAACTTAGTCCTTAGGCATAATAATATATTAGACTTAATAGGACACATAAATTTTCCATCTTCGCCATCTAAAACGGGGCTTGAGAAAGGCAACGGAAGGTGTTAGGCCGGGGACGGTCTCACAGCGCGCAGCGTCCTTTCCAGGAGTACTCGGGCCTTTAGGGTTGACCTGTGAAGCTAGGGTAAGCCTCGTTGCCTCACTTCTTGAGCATCCAGCAGCCATTTGGTAATTGGGGGAGGAAAATTCTGGTTTGACACTTAGCTAGAGGGTAATTAAAATCTTTAAGCAACTCTTAATCCACTTAGTATTTTAGGCCTCACTTTCTTGGGTACTTCTTATGATTGTCTAAAACTTTACTTGCAAGCACTCATCTTGATTTTAATTTTACATGCAAGTTTATCTTTTCTATGTCTTGTGGATTAATTAACTAAGTGTCATCTTTAATTATCATGGAACACTAGTGCTTTAAAGTTTTCAAATCTTTTGTTAAGTGTTTTTTATGGTGTGATCCCTCAAGAGATAGCGCATCCCATTTGTAGGCATCATCTTGTTGGGTCTTGAGTGTTGATTTTGCCATTGAAAAGCAGTCCAATAGAGTAAGTGTTATTGGGGCATGCTTGGCCTTAATGTGTTGATGATGTTCATACTTTGATATCCTTTGATTCCTGCACATTAAAACACATGGTTGGCTTGTTTCTTATGTAATTTTGTATATTGTTGTATATCTATCATTCATTATTGATTGTAAGTATCTTTGTAAATCTTTTGTAATCAAACACCCTTAAACATTAGTTGACCCCTTTGCCCAACCTTAGGCACTAGTCTTAGTTGACTTAGGGAAAGGCTTGCTTGACATAAGTAAATCTTGCATCTTGCATTTGTTGCCTTTGCATCATAGGTTAGTCTCCCCCCAACCTTCTAACGAATTAAAACTTACTCCTAGAACTTCAAGTTTAATCATATCTAGTAACTAGGGTCTACCCCACTTGGCTTCCCTAGGAGTGAGCCTAGACGGAAAAGGTTCAAGCCAAAGTGATAGTGTGGGCTTTGAACCTAGGCATTGTGCCTCCAAGGACACACTAACTAAGCTGGACTTTGTTCACGTTTGCAAGTGTGTATTAGGACGGCAACATCTTTGGCGCCGTTGCCGTGGATAAGTTATTTATCCTTGGTCAAAACGACTAAACTTAATTTTTTAAGAACTAAACAATAAAAACTTTAGTCCCTAAAATTCATTGAACTTGCATTGGTTGACTTTGTGTGTTTCCTTTCCAAGTGGCAACTCCATTGAAAAAATCTGTCAAGTATACTACTAGGAGCACTTCACAAGGAGTAATTTATTCTTTTCCTGAACCTGAAAAGGTTTATAGGAGGAGACTAAATCGCCTTGCTCCTAGAAGGCTACTTGAAAGTCTTGGTGAAGAAGCACTCACTGATATCCAATTCTTGTTCCAAACTAATAATCAACAAACTGTTAATAATCCCCCTAATACTCCTAACATAACCATGAGTATCTTTTTGAGACCTTTGAACTTTGCAGCAATCCAAGGTGCCCCTCACGAAGTTCCTGAAAAAGCTATTGACAAGTTGCCTACCTTTCAGGGAAACAATGCTATAAGTGCCAAGTCTCATATCCTTAACTTTCAGATGTGTGTGGAGAGATATTGTAGGGGTCATGATGAGGAAGATGTGAAAACGACTTTGTTTGTGTATTCTCTAGAAGGAGATGTTGCCGAATGGTTTACAGATTTTGATGCAAACAAGTTTAACACCCTTAACTCAATATTGGATGAATTTAGGAAGAGATGGGGTGATCAAAAAGAACATAGATTTCAGCTTGTTACTCTTACCACTAGCCATAAACAAGAAAATGAAACTGTGGGAGAATTTAACACTAAGTTTAATAGCTTGGTGAAGAGCCTTCATAATGATATTATGCCTTCAGATACTGTAATTTTGATTTATTACATAGAGGCATTTGAAGGTGAAATGAGGTATGCCTTAAGGGATAAGGATCCTCAAACTTTACAGGCAACACAAGCTACAACTGTAAGAATTGAATAGAATATGCTTGAGGCTAGGAAATCCAACATTCCTGGTTTCACAAGAGGTTCTTCTTCAAAGGTTAATGATGAAAAGAAGAAGAAAGTTGAGGGTCAAGAGTTATCAAGTGATGGGATTAAGGAATTGACCCAGTTAATTAAGCAAATGGAGATAAACCATGCCAATCAAATCAATGCTTTGCAAAATAGGTTGATCACTATGGAGAGGTCCCAAAATAATAGACAACAACATAAGCCAAATGATAAGTGGCCAAGAAGATTTCCCCAAAATTATCAAAGACCACCTAACCCTTTTGAATCCACCAACTTGGTAGATCATCACTCCATACCTTATTGTAGGCTTTGTGGTGAGTTTCATGAGGAAGCAACTTGTCCAGTTTTCCTTGAGGATCGTTATAATGATTATGGAAACCAAGGAGATGAACAAGTAAATATATGTGGTAAAAGGTATTATGGGGGCATGTATGATTGGATGGGTTTTGATGGGAGTAGTGGAAACTTCATGAACAATGTTGGTGATAAGGCAACGGAAAAGTATGGGCCCAAGCCCACACCCCAACAGGTTGCAGAAATGGCTAAGTATAGAGGCATTACATACCAAAGGAATGGAAATAAAGGTCAAACTAGTGTTCCCAAGGTATCTCCTTCTAAGTCTAATGTGTCTATTAATGCAGATTTGAACATTGACTTAGGTGGTTGGTTGAGTAATGCAAAGATGTTAGTACCAGTATCAGAACTTATGCAGATCCCTTCCCAAAGGGAGAAGCTACTTAAAGCCATAGAGGATCCCCCTAAGAGTTTTGTTGAGAAACAACCAGCCGTGGCTTACCAAGACGCACCAGTAATTCTACAGAATTGGAATAGGGGAAATGAAAAGAATTTGCCTTTCTACCTTTGTTTGCTTGTGAATGACAAAGTTTTACACAATCGCATGCTAGATTCAGGGGCAAACTCTAATGTTATGACTAAGAAGGTAATGGAACAATTGAACTTAAGAATATCTCGACCTTATCATAACATTTGTGCCATGGATAGTAAAACAATTGAAGTGCATGGATTGATTAAGGGTTTGCAAGTATACTTAGCAGTTTTTCCAGATATCATGTTTGAAATGGATATTGTAGTGATTGATGTTTTGGATGCTTGGGGAATGTTATTGAATAGAAAGGCAGCTGCAAATTTGGGTGGTAGTTTACAAATGGATTTATCTTATGCTACTATCCCTACTCCAAATGGAAACACTTTCAAGTTGAATAGGGAAGTGTATAGAAGGTATCATGTTAAAGACCCAAAAATGAGTTAAAGTTTACTGATGAGGGTCTTGGTAACTATGCCATCTTGTCTAATTCTATTGTGCCCTTAGAAGAAACAGTTCAAGATAATGAATTAGACAAAGTATGGTACATGAATTTTGATGGTGCCTTTTCTGGAGCAGGAAAGGGTGCTAGAATTGTGCTTCAAGCTCCAAATGGTAAAGTGTTGAAATTTGCTTATAGATTGGAGTTTGATGCAATCAATAATGTGGCTGAGTATGAGGCTTTGCTCCTTGGTTTAGAACTTTGCAGGGATAGGGGTGTGAAATGTCTAAATATCAAAGGGGATTCAGACTTGGTCATACAACAGTTAAAGAATAAATTTGCTTGCAAGTCTGAGAGATTGAAAGGGTATAGGAATGCAATTTGGGACTTAATCAATGATCTAGATGCCTTAAACTTGATTGTTATTCCTAGAGAACAAAATTCAAAGGCAGATGAACCTGCAGTAGCTACTTCCACACTTCAGCTTCTAGATAGTTTGATTGATGAAAATATTTCGGTGGAAGTGATTTTTAGACCCTCAATTCCTGATAACAGAAATCATTGGCAGATTTTTTATGATGACAAACAGGTTATGAAGTTTTTGACTCATATGAATGAATTTTCTGATTTAGGCCTCAGTATAAAAGAGGAGGGTTGTAATTATACTGGAAATGATGATAAGGTGAAAGCACCCCCTAGGCGAGTTGTGTCTTTGGAAAGGGACTTTGATAGACTAGATGGTCACAAGCAAAAACAAGACTCAAAGAAAAAACTATGTGATCACCTAGAAGTCAACATTGGAACTAATGAAGAGCCTAGGATGATAAAGATAGGCAAGACTACCCCTATGAATGAATTGGTGTGTTATGAAGAAGACTTATGATCTTCTACTGTGCGTGCAACCAAGATAGTTTCCCAAGAAGATGTCGACATTGCTTGCAAAATGAGTTTTGATCGAGCTACCTATAGAACAGGGGTTAGCATAGGAGTGATGTTTGTTTCTCCTGAGGGTCACACTTTGTGTCATGTTTTTTGTTTAAAATTTGAAGCAACGAACAATGTAGCTGAGTATGTACTATGAAGACCTTTTGCTTGGATTAAATGTGGCTAAATATATGGGAATTAAGATTTTGAAAATCCAAGGTGACTCTAATCCAGTAATCCTACAAGTAAAGAATCAATTTGCATGCAAGAATGATAAATTAAAAAGGTATAGAAATGCAGTGTGGGATACCATGGAGTGGTTTGATGCTTTGTCGTTGGTAACGGAGAATATAATGTTTAATGATAGAGCTAATGCTTTAGTTGTAGCCACTTCAACTCTTCAACCATGTAATGATTTGTTGGAAGGTGGGAAGTTAGAGATCATTTTTACACCTTCAGTGCCCAACAATGTTGAACATTGACAAGTTTTTAATGATGATGCACAAATTATAAATCAGTAACCCTAGATCTAGTTGACCCCATAGCCCAATGGTAGGCTCCTTTTTCTCATGAAGATTTTTCCAATGAAAAGAAACCCGTTGAATGTTTTCCCGTCCAATTTTTATTTTTTTTAGCTTTAAATATTTTATCTTTCACTCGGGTTTTCTCATGCTAATCTATCTTCCAGTTACTATTTTGCAGGGTTAGCATTGAAATGGAATCCAGGTCTAACTTATAATTGTTTGCAGGTTGATCTTCACAATTATATAGATCTGGAATTTATTGTTTAAATCTGGCATTTTTATTGTTCTATTTTACACAGATCTATATCCCCTTTTTTTAGGAAAACGAATCCATCTCCTATAGATGGTATACATTCCACAAATCGCAGGGATCCAACTCGGTTAGGGTTTCTGCTATCGTTTTTTGAAAGAAAACCCTGAAATCGTTCCCATATGCCAGATTTCGCAACTGAATTTTCCCCTCAACCTGCACACAAAGATATCATTTATCTATGATGTATGACTTCTCTGTGTGACGGAGCTTGCCCTTTCTTCGTTCACGTTGGATTTGACCATCGAAACCCTGGATTGCTATGAAATGTATTACAGACTAAACCCAATTCCCCACAGTTTAATCGTCATTTAACCGATCCACGTTCTGGGTGTAATATCAAAGGGTAAAATGAATTGTCCAGTGGCTCAAGTGTTTGTGGATCAATTATCCGTTGGACAATTTGCTTGATTGGTTACTATACACAGTCCTTCCTCAATCGTTCATGATATATTTTGCGAAAACCCTTGTGTCATTGTCGTCATTCATTAGTGGAAAGGGCCGATCTCATCTCTGTCCAATATTTTCAGGGTTTCCTTCTATCGATTTTGAGTTTCAGATTGGAAAAAAAAACATTTTGATCTGTTACCCTTGACAAAAACTCGCGACCTAGGTTTCCCATCGACATGACGTCTTAGCCACAAAATTGCGACCTGTAACTAATTATGTCTTAAGTAAACAGTCATTCAAAAAAAATCGCGACTTTCTTTGGCAGCTCGATTTTTTCTCTGTGAGAGAAGTCTCGCGCGGATGTTAAATAGAACCCTGATCCATTTCCTTAGCCCAAGTAAAGTCGCGACCCTTCTACTTTCTCCGATCACTAAAGAAACCCGCGACCAGACTTGTCCTCGACCTGCACACAACGATTCTCTGTGCGTGAGTCTATCCTAAGTGTCATTCATTGTCAAACTCAAATAAAATATTTTTAAATCGCATGGTAATACCTCACGATTTTGAGTTGCATAGTTTAATAAAAGGAAAAAATCAAATTTCAATGGTTTCTGGAATATCTCACGATTTACTTGCAATATTTAATAAAATCAAATGTTTGACTTTATATATAAATGCTTTGTCACATTCCACTTTTGAAAAAGGAAAAATCGTTTGTTTTATGAATGGTTCGTTGCATTTACTCTAAAGAAAAAATCCCCTTTGGAATATTTTTTTGACATCATTATTGGCTCATTGAAATAAATGTTAATGTGGTTACCTTTCTGGTTTCAAACATTATTTTTTTTTATGCCAAATGATGTATGGTAAATGGTGAATGCTTACACTTAAATGGTTATGTGGATGTATAATGTTAAATGAATTTCATCATAACATTTCACCTTATACTTTATGAATGATGAACCAAAACTTTGTCTTGAGAACTTTATAACTTGTGTCATACAAAATAATTAATAATTGCTAGTGGTGTGCATTGGATATTGAAGCTCAAAATCTTATAATGCATGGACAAAATGGAAATACATTGGTGTGAACATCGTTTAAGCACTTCATTTTTTCAATTAAATGCAAGCAATGATGATGTTATCACAATTCTTGGCAAGACCCTTAATGATCTAGGTTAGAAGATGTGCACCCAACATCTATAAATAACGACAGGGAGTTGTCGCTCAACATTGAAAACAATGGTTTGGGATCAATACAGGCAGGGATACATTGTGACTTCAAAGGGCCCTCTAGAGATTTGATCTCCCCCTATTGGAAGTTTGTGTAACCCCTGTCAGTACCCACTCGAGTAGTATTGCATTAGACAACACTTGAACCTAGAGTTTCACTTCCACGTACCTTCGCATATATCGGAAGTCCCACTAGGTATCTTGAAACCAACCATTCGATCGTCGGACTGCTACAGTGCACCAAAAACAGCGTCCGAGAAGATTACTCTCTCGTACCGTGGGTGTCCGAACCCACAAGTATATATGAGGGTTGTAGCATATGGCACACCTTTGACTAAAGCCATTTTTCTATTTTTTTTGGATCTTGCCTAGAATTTTGTTGTTTCACAAGCAAATGAGTCTAATTGATCACTGAAGTGATAAGCACTTGAATGGTCGTGGAAGAATGACACTTAATAAATGAAAGTTTGATGCATAGGAGACACTTCATTGGTGGGCATATTGGTTGTTGATGAATGATAGATTGTGAATGAACATCATCTTGTACTATCTTCTCTTATTTAAGTGAATCAAACCCTTAGAGAAGTTAAGATCGAGTCAATGCTAGTCCTTGTCCTCACCCTTCCTTATCTACAACGACAGGACTTAGTTTGGCATATGGGATTCCCCCCTTAGGTTAGTCACCCTAGCCTAAAAATACAGAGGCAGCGTTGTTGAGGTTATAGTGGGTGGTTTGCCTATTCATGTCCTTAGGTTTTCCCCTTGGAGAGGTTTGGACTTTTCCTCTAGGGAGAATCCGAGAGATAACAATAACAATAATAACGACAAGAGAGAATGGTGCACAATAAGCTATAGATTCATTATGAAAGACATAATAAATACACCATTCAAACATAACAAACTCAACTCCCTAGGGCCTAAAGGTATGGGAGTGTGTCTAAATCGCTAACTATGTGATTACTTTTTCACGTGGCTTAAGCCCAAGTTGCATCTTACTTTTACAATCAACCTAGACTTATTTTATTTCAAGAAGTTAACATTAGTTGTTATATTCTAGCAAGAACATCATACACAGTGGAGGCATGGGGAAGGTGAATAAATTAGGGATTAATTGATGTACTGGGTCTCGTAGGTAGGGGCGAATGAGTAATCAAAGTTAATCGTAATCTAGAGGGAGGGGGAAGGTGGATGGTGGTGCGAGAGCTAGAGGAGGCGCAAGCAAAGTAAATGCCAAATAAGAATGATCAATGAGAAAAAGACGGTCAGAAATATGGAAACTAGAACTGGAAGGTATAAGAGATAAAAGTAGTTGGAACATAGTCAGCCACACTAACACCACCTTTATGAGGGAAACAACTGAACCAACAAGAGCCTAAAAAGAAAGAGATTCCATTCAGCTTCGGGTCGGATCTCATGAAATATCCCTGATCCAGCTGATCTGGATATCTACAGCTGAACTACAGTTTGGATACTGAATCTGATACTCTAGGGGCTTCTGGCTATGTTTGAGTAACTGTGTGAAGATGCTCGGTTCTTTTTACATGTTTGTTCCAGTTTATTATGTGTTTAGTAGTGTAAAACAATACATGTGAAATAAGGACAACACAGCTCAC